>VXAZ01005854.1:243250-377267 GCA_013399875.1 Gymnorhina tibicen
AACTCTCCGTCTCTCTCTGCAGAAACAGAGCTGAAAAAGCTGACTGAAAAGCAAGAAGAGAATGCTTCCCCTGCTCCTTAACAGCAGTAGCTAATCTCTGTGTCCTTGAAGCACAAATTGCTTTGAAAAGTTCACTCAGTTTTTTTTTCTCTGTCTCTTGCATCCAGTTTTAAAGGCATAGAAAGGCTCAGGAATCATGTCTGGGCATAGAGCAGTGATAGGGGATACAACAGCATAAAGTCACCCCAAGACACACAGCTAGCATTAAAGGGTTCTGGTGTAGGTGGTATAATAAGAAAGCGTGGAAAATACATGTCTGCTCCACCCAACCATCTTTCTCTCCCCATCTACCTCCGTACCATATAAAGAAACACACTTTTCACACTTGCTGTCAGTGTAAATATTTTAATGTATAAAATTTGGTGGAAATGGTTTGAAGCTTGTTTTTATTAATTGGTTTTAATATCTGTTATATCGCCAACAAAAAAAGTCACTGTTTAAATACTGAAGTATGTTAATATTTTAAATACTGAATTTTGATAAGCCAGTAAACATCTGCTAATTCAGTAGAAAATTCTTGGCTACCAGAATAACAGTGAACAAAGAAACAAAATACAGGGTAACCAAAACAACCTACAGATCCTTCACTGTATTATGCAGTGGAATTAACAAGTGTGTGCGCTTTATGTGCCAGTGTTTTGTAGTTCATACTGGAAATATCTGTCATTTGAGCAAATTCAACCTAAGGATAAGAGAAAATCTGGCAAATATTTGGAGATTTAATCAAGTATATTTGAACTGCAACAGCGTGTGTGCCCAGCATGTATCTGTAAATTCTTGCTGTATCTGTATTTCGGCTAGTAAGAGAAATTGGTGCAAAGAATGAGTTGGAGAGAATCATGAGGAAAAACAAAAATCCAGCCTAGAGTATTTGTAATTAGTGGCTGTAGAACATGATGGGCTTTGAAGACTACAGAAGGAAACAATCTCTAATAGAATAACTATTAGACTATAGTCTTCCTACTCAAAGAGGGACTTCTGCATCCTTATTTGCCATACTAAAAGCACACAGTAAAGAAACTGCTGCATGATTGCATGGGTTTGTGACTTGATACGTGATCCTTTAGAGATCCTTCAGTGATTGTCGCACGATGATAAGTAAAGCCTTTGGAAACTCTTAAGTCAGACTATGGTAGCAATGCATTAATTGGTACACAGAATTTGCAGCCCTCTGCTATTTCTGTCCTACGTACTTGTCATGTTGCTGTGACTTGGAAAGAACCTTGCTTCTCTCCCTGAAGTACATCTGCAGCCCTGGTATTATGCTCAGGTTGTACACACCTTTCCATTACATAGAGCTGGGTTGGCTGTCAGGATCTCTGTTCATGAAGGCTGCCTACTCAAAGATTGTTCTGTTGGTTTAGTTACATGATGTTATGATTTGGTAAGTGTAACTAAAAAATAATATCTCATTACCGTGGCTTTCAATCTTTCAAGATTAATTTGAAGAAGTATGCTTAATAACATTGCAATTGAATTGTACAAAACCCTCTGCATTTTAATAGATGGACTGATTGCAAAAATATGTTAGTAATGCTGTGAGAGTTTGTTGTAGCTTCTGGTTTGTTAATTACAAAGTTTAGAGTATCCAGTACTTAAAAAATTTCTGCTGTTTTTCAGTGTTAATAAAAATTGCCAAGGAATGCAACTGCAGCGTATATTAAAATTATATTTCTCTTGCATTTAAGGAGATTCCAAATCTAGCCTTTATCTCTTTGATCAAAACTCTTGTGGGCAGCAGCATATTTTTAAACTTTGTGGCTCTCAGTGTCAGGTTCTGAATGGTTCTGCTGTTACATACTTTTATTCAGCTTGAAATTATTTTTTAGTGATAGAAAGTCAGTGTGAACTAGGTGAAAAAGGTATCCCTTTTTAGCAAAACAGTTATTTGAAACTAAATGAGGGGTCTGGTATTCCCATACGTGGGCATAATTACCATTCTAAGACTTGGGTTTCCCCAGTGCAGACCGCAGGGTTTTCCTGCTGGCTTATAATCACATACAGATATGACAGCATATCTAAACTTGGCATTTTTCAGACCTTGCCAGTGGCTCTTAATCCCTCTGGCCCCTTGTGTGTCCTCGGTCAGCTTCCTGCTTTGCCCGAAGCAGCTGCTGAGCAACTTCACAAAAGGAGGTGATCGCCTTCTTTTCCAGCTTTGGATTTCTCAGAGAGCAGCATTGAAAGGAAGGGAAAATGCAGAGTTTTTGCTTTGTACTGCTGCTAGTGAAAAAGGAATGACCTTCTTGAAGACATCTTTCCTACTGCCTGATCAACACCTCCAGAGTTCTTTCCTTCCTTGCCTTCCTGTTTGTGCTGGCTCTAACTAGGTGTGCATCAGTAGATCCAAACCATGTGACAAACTGCTCTTTGGCCACCAGCCATTTATCCCCATTACAGCAATATGCCCAAAGATGTCCATCCGCTGGAAAATTAAATAATATGAACAAAAGGTGCTCTGCATCCTTTTCAGCACTTTCTGTAGTGGATTAGGCATGTGAGATACCAAATGGTTCCTGGGATCTGATTATACATACTCAGGTCTCCTTTTGGTCACACTGCATTTTACAGAGTAGTATGCTCAGCTCTTCTATGTTTCAAGCAGTGCATCATATCTTAAAAATATAAAGGTACAAAAATGAAAGCTTATGCTGTGGAGCTAAGTTCTCAGTTACTTTTACTCATTCATTTTATGTCTGTTATACCCATTTCCTATGGTACTGTGGACCTGATTCAGAAAAGTATATAAGCATGTGCTTAATTAAGTGCTTTCCTGAATAGGTATGCTTTTTTGAATTGGAGCCCATGAGTAACTGGCATGTGGGCTGTAATCTCCCACCTGGGACGTTCTGGGGGTGGATATTAGAAGACAAACCAGGTTTTTTCTGCTTTTCCTGCTTTCTGTAAGTCTTCTGCTCTAGATGATTTCAGTTTTTGATAAAGTGCTTTCATCTGTGAGCTGAATCAGGCTTTATATTTATGGTATTCATCATTTAAATCCCTTTGTTTTGAATAAATACAGGTTGTCATTGATAGAAAGTATATTTGCGTTTCATGTTAGATGCCATGGATACTCTTAAAAGAACTTAAAGAAAGCCTTCTTCTCAATCTGGAAATCACTTTCATAGCCTGGGTTTTGGTATTTAGTACCGCTTAGGTATTTTTTACAAAAAAATTAATGTAGTTATTTCGAAGATCATGTGATCAACTACCCAAAGTGTGTTCTTTGGCAGAGATCCAGATTCTTGTTCTCTTTTGGAAGTGTTACAGCTGCAATAAATTTGATTTCGCCCTTGATAATTTCTATAATGTGTAGTAATAATGTATTGCTGATTTAGTGTTGTTGCCTTTCTACTAAGGAAAAAAGTTCACAAATCACAAATTGCGAATGTTATTATATTTACCGCACTTAAGTTGTTGTATGTACATGAAATTCAAATATGCTTCAACATTTGTTTGGTGTCTAGTTTTGGGAGGTTATTCAAATAACATAAACTCTGCAGTTTGCATGTTACTTGTCACTTCTGAGAATTCTGGTAGGTTCCACTGTTTCCTTTGAGGTCTCTGTTGAGTACTTAATAGAAAAAATGCAAAATAATCAAGAAGATTTGTCTCTATATTCATGAAACACAAAATATTCTTTATACTTGGCAATGTAGTATAGTAGATATATTCTATAATAGTAGAATATTACAAAGTACATATATAAAAAAAGATCTGTACATGATCCTGGATGGAGGAAAGAATTGGCTTTTTATTTTGGTAAGTCGTTTAACTTTTTTTTTTTTTTTTTTTTTTTTTTTTGGTAGAGCTGTTCTGGTGAGGTTATGCTCATTTCACAGTTGTACCATTCTTGCAAATTGCCTTTCTGTTGCATAATTAACAATCTATTGCATTGCTCGGACAGACACATCTTAACATTGTAAGCTTATTTTTTCTTTTTCCTGGCAGAATGCTTAATACTTTATAAACTTTGCTAAAGGGGTTGTCTTAGGAGGGAAACTTAGCCTGGGAGCAGAGGGGGAGACTACAAAAAGGCAAGTGACCAAGGAACCCCCCACCAGGTCCTGGTGTTCCCTGTGGCAATGTGGGACTTTCTCCATGAAGGCTGGTAGCACTTGCGGGTTGAATGTTACCACCTCTGTGTTTAGTCTCATTAAAGAAAATTTTTGGCAGATAAAATGGATTATGTGCTTCCCCAAGTTAGCAGTTGTTAATGTGTGGGTTTGGACACGGCTTTGCAGCCCTGTGGAAAACAGGTTGTTCAAAGGCTTGACACAGTCACTGGTCCTCCTGCCATGCCCGTGTGCCACCCCTATGTGGTCATGGGCCTTTTTTTGCATATTCTAACCTGTCTGCTTCTACAGACCCTTGTTTGTAGCTCATGTACCTGGTAGCAAAGAAAGAACTTTGGATTCCTCCCTTTCCATGGAATTTCTACCCGCTACCTGTTTTACAGCTTTTTAGGAGGAGGTGTTTGAAGAGAAGATACAGTTTCCTTGTACAACCTTTAGGGCATGTGGTGCTGTGGTCACACTGGAGCAGCAACCCCATTTTTGTAACCCTTTAGGTGCAAGAGCTACTAAATATGAAGATGATCATGAGTCATTATAAGTCAACATAACCAGGAAAAATAATTATGTCCTCTCAGGAAGATGACACCTCTATGGCTTCTGTTTCACCCATTTTTTTTATTTCCCTCTTCTGTAAGTAGAAAAACAAGGCAAAAGGCATAAAACATCCTTTCAAGGGCATCTTTCCTCAGCTGCCCATTCAACCCTACAGGTTTTGCGAAACCAGAACTTTCCTTTGCTTCATTAGCTGCAAAGGAAGGTCCTTCTTTCCTTTGTTGTTCAGAGTACATTTTAAATAATTTAATAAGCACAAGTGATTAAGGCATTAAGAATTAAAGTAGTTTCAGAATGAGACTATGGTAATGGAGAAGCATTGCCTAAGTTCCCAGCTGAGCAGAAAATGGGAAAAAGCCTTACCTACTCACCTAACTCTTGTAAAACAACAGATTAATGGAAAGAACCTGACTCAAACCCACATTTTTAGGAAAAACATTCAAAACAGTGCTTCTTGAATTAAATTTTCATGCTCACTCCCCTGTAAGTTCATCCTTAAAAAACAGGACATATTTTTGGCAGCATATATTTTACTAGAAAATTCTAAAATAAAAGTATCAGTCCTTACTTTTTCAAGATTTGTGTTATCAGTGTCCCCCTAACATACTTTCAACTCTTCATTAATGATTAAGTTTTTGAATCTTCGCAGAACATTGCTAAATAAGTAATAGAAATACTGTTAATGAAAATGCTGGTTTTACTATTCAATGGATGCAAGAAAAAAACTACTCTGAGGGGAAAATATTTACATAAAAATGTAAGTGAATTATTGTCTCACTTTGTATCCAGTGTATGCAGAGCTGTGTTCTGTCTGTAACACCGAATGTTAAAACAAATATCTACTGATTTCTTGGCCTGCTGATGAATTGAGGTAATTTGAACAATTCTATGAAGATAGAATTTGTGCTAAAATAACTTCACTTATTTGCTGAATTGTCAAACTTCAGGAAAGTCCTTACAAGAAAAATTGGCAAGAAGGCAATCTATTTTTAGTCATGGTCCCATAACTATATGTAGTATAAAATAAAATTATTCCCAGGGAGACAAAATTAAAAGGAATCATAATCAATATACATAGGAGATGGAAAGCTCCCAAGATGTAAAATAAGCTTTTCTTTTTTAAACAGAGCTTCGACAGACTGAGCAGAATTACAGCAGCCAATGCAACCCCTTCCTTTTCCAGTCTTTTTGCTCTCCCTCTTCCACCTCTGTTCTTTCTAATTCATGACTCTGGCAGTATACTGGTGGAAAAGAGTTATACACCTCATTTCTGTGAGAGCATTGTTTCATGTCACTGGTGATCATTGCTCTCTTGCCTCAAAGGGCTAGTGGGAGGTCCTGTGGCAGGGGCGTTGGAACTAGATGTTTTTTAAGGTCCCTTCCAACCCAAACCATTCTGTAATTCTATGATTCTAAAGTGAATAAGCACAGGGAATGCCTAACAAACTCAAATCTTTTCAAGTAAAGCAACCAGAAGTACCAAGCATGAACTGATGTTGTCCTTGTCTAACTGGTCCTAGAAATCACTCAGGTGTGTTGTCTAAAATGTGGCATCTCTCTTCTTTTGGATTTTTCTATTATTAGTATAAAATGGTTTCTGTGCAAGAGACAGCAGTAGTTGCAATTATCTATTTGAAAGCAGGGTGGTGTGGGCTCTGTAGTTCTTTTCTCTGTGTCTTTGCATTCCTTCTGCTTACGTTCAGTTGCATTCATTCCTTGCTGGAGAAGTGGCTTTTCCATCAGAAAAATACAAGTATAGATACAATCAAGAGTGAACGAGGTCTGTAAGGGAGAAAACAAATTCAGCTCTACTCTACGTTACAGAGTGCAATTTCTGATACACCGTTATACTAATGATGTCCACCCACTTTGATCTAGGATAATATGGAATTGACTGAATTAGTAGTTGCTGCTCTCTTAAAGCACCAGTAGAGAGTTCTAGAGACAATGGGCAACTATCGATTCATGCAGGCTCAAATAAATGGGATTAATGCACTTTCCCCTAACTGTTCAGCAGTTAGGTTGGTGTTTAAGTATCATTGTCTTTAAAACTCCATGATAATGCCTCAAAATGTTTTCTTAATTTAGTGTAAGGTTACCACAGGGAGCACTCTATAATTCTTCAAGAAAATAGGATGACATAGCTCTGAGCACACAACTATACATCACATTTTCATTTCTTTTTCCTGCTGTGCCAGAGGAAAGCCAGAAGGTGTGTAGTCTGGAGAGTACAAAAGCACTTTGCCAAAGGCTTCTTTTAGAAAGAAAAGAAAGAATATAATTTCATCTGCTCGCTACTACCTCATCTTAAAAGCACAGTAAGATGTAGAAAATCACTTCTCCCTGAGCGTTACCTTTATTTTCAAATGCTCTGTAGCAGATTTTTTTGTCTGGGTTTGATGTCAGTCCAGAATGTCAGTTTTGTTTTCCCTTTATTTTTCTCCTTTGTAATGACTCTTTTTTCTAAAGAGTTCCCTTTTGAAACAAGTGGGCATGCCTGCACCACGCAGTGGTACAAAGCAGAAGTACACGGGGTGTCTGTGGTAGTTAAAAGACTGGAAGCAGCATGCTAAGCCCTGCCTGGTAAGATGCGTGGAAAGGCAGGTAGAGTGTGAAACTGGAGACATGAAGAAGCAGCTTTAACTGCTTTAACAACTCTACTTGTAGTGAAAATCCAAGAAATTATATGTTATGTTTTTTCTATAAAACTACTAATAACTGCTAATAAAATTCTCAATAAAAATATTGAAACCAGAAGAACAATTAAGTGGGATTTTTTTCCACTCTCATTTTCAGACGAATAGAGCCATGGAATTTCAAAAAATAAGGACATATCTGCCCCCCCCTCCTTTTTTTTTAATAGGTAGCGTTTTCACAGAGAAATTTTAATTTTGATAAAGGGATACATACTATAGTACTCAAATTTGACGGTGACGATAATTTTTTATGAACTATTAAGTGAAAATGTAAGTGAGTCCAGTGCTTCACAATAACTAAATGTAGATCTAGGAAAAAAGATGCTATGACATGCAATGGAACCATGGGACTGACAAAAATAAACAGTGACTTTCTGTCTTTCCCATTTTAGGTAGTATGTTGCTGAGAATCTAGTCAAAAGGTGCAGAAGGACTGATGTATTAATTTTGCAAATGATAAGAGAGGGATGGAACAGATTTGTAGAACACAGGTGTTTCTTTCTGTAATCTTTGAATAAACATTTTGTATGAATGTTTTAAAATTCATACATAAATTATTTTGAACATATTATATATATATATACACCTACATATGTATATATAAGCAGTTTCCAAAGTTGCACAGTAGTACTGTAATTTCCCTTTTACTTTTTTTAATAAGGAGTATCAGAGCAGCTGTATGTTTTCTACAGTTTTGATAAGGAACAAAGCAAAATCTGTGATATTTGTAAGAATGCCAAAGATGCACCATTCCATGATGCTCCATGGAGATAAACCAAGAGAGTTTTATCAGTTTTTCAGTTTAAGACATTTCTGGCTTTGTACAGAATACGAGCTACAGCATCAAGAATAATAACACCTATTAAGCAGGGGTTTTGAGCAGTGCAATTTTAGATGCTGGCAGGTACTGCTCCACTCACTAATCTGTCTCACTTTTGCATAAAAGCCATTAGTATGCTCCAAAGGAGGGCAACAAAGATGGTGATGGGCCTTGAGGCAAAGCCATAGGAGGAGTGGCTGAGGTCACTTGGTCTTTTCAGCCTGGAGGAGTAAAGGAACACCTCATGGCAATTACAACTTTCTCACGAGGGGATGAGGAGGAGCAGGCACTGATCTTTTCTCTGTGGTGACCAGTGACAGGACCTGAAGGAATGGCCTGAAGTTGTGTCTGGGGAGGTTTAGGTTGGATTTTAGCAAAAGGTTTTTCACCCAGAGGGTGGTTGGGCACTGGAACCGGCTCCCCAGGGAAGTGGTCACAGCACCAGCCTGACAGAGTTCAAGAAGCATTTGGACAGTGCTCTCAGGCACATGATGTGACTCTTGGGGTAGTTCTGTGCAGGGCCAGGAGTTGAACTCAGTGATCCTTGGTGGTCTCTTCAAACTCAGGATAATTTTTGATTCTATGGCATCATGGGGCATAGGGAGTTAAGGCCCTTGGGGAATATATCTGTATGTGTATCCATCCATGAGATTTTGTTCATTCCTCTGGGACATGAGAATTGAACACCCTTTATGATAAATTTCTTGCTGCATATCAGTCAGACTGAGAACTTAAATATATTTATATCTATTGCAAACTGTCTCTTTAATTTTTTATTGGAATACACTATCCTAGTCCATAAAAATCCATTAAAAAAATAAAAAAAGGCGGCCAGTCCCTAGGCACCTAACTGGGCCAGCTGGTTTATAGCTGAGAAACCAAGCCACAAAGTGGTGGATCACTGATTTAACTGGTAATTAGCAGGTTAACAATCAAGCCCATTTCACCTGATCAGTATTTCCCACCAGGTAGATGATGACAGCATACTGACTGCCTTGGCATTGTCTTTCTACCTCTATGGATAGTAGATGGAGTTCAAAAATTAAATTAGGCCTCAAGATTCTACTTAATTCTAAATATCTAAAACTGATATTCTAGATTTAGTTCTTGGTTATGGTTTTGGCAACAGCTAGCAGGCAGTTCAGTAAGATTGTCTGGTGATCAAAACAGCCACCAGATCTATCACCTCTGAGTGAGTGCTACCTTGCTAATTCCCAAAAAGAAACAGGAACAGTGATGTTCTCACTGATGGCTTTGTTAACAGCGGTCCTGTGGCAGAGTTCAGATGGTTTGAATGGGTCAGGGACACCCAAGGGAAGTACAGCTTCAACATTCAAAGTATTTGGAATGGTTTTGTATCAGTACTAAAATGTTTCAATTCTGAAGGATAGCTTGCACCTTTGTTTGGAGCACTCTGGTGTGAACAGAATACTGCTTGAAGTGGGGACTTTGACTGTGCCTTCTCTGTGCCTTATTCTCTGTGTCTGATATATCCAAAGATCATTTGATAATCATGAACTTATACATATGTGGTGCTTTTCATATACTTGAATGTGTTTTGGTAGAGCAGTAATGTGCAGCAGATCGAGAGCAGGCTGCTGGTCACGCCTCAGGCAAACGTAGTTGCCTAAAAGTAACACTGCTCGTCCACAAATGCACATATTAGAGTGGTGCACTCTAATAATTCAGCTTCATGGTTTTTCATTTTTCCTTACACTAACACTTTTTAAAGGTTTTCTGAGGTTTTCTGGAATGTAAATTGTCACTGTGAACTATAGGACACTGGAGAAATATTAAAGAAAACACCTTTCCGCTGTTTTGAACCTTCATGTCATAGCATTTTATGTCACTACTTGGCCTCATCTCTGTTCTTTGTTTTGTTTGCTCTGTGGCTTATGAAACACCCTCATTATCAGGCTTGTTCTGATAGTGCTTATTCACTAGTGGTTTCTATTCCACCAGATTATTTTTTCTTTTTTTAGTTAATTATCAAGAGGAATCCTGCATAGCATTATGAAAAAGGTAGTGGGAAGTATGGTACAGCCAGATTCATCTTCCTCTGCTACCAGTGACAATTGTTGTTTTCACTCATCTGCTTGCTGTGGTTCTTGAGACACTGAATTTGGAAATTTAGAGTAATTTTATCTTAAACTATCTGAAATAAATTTTTTTGCAGCTGTCTCAGCTGCTTTATGCTACAAGGAAGAAGTTGCTTACAGTACAGGCATGTAGGATCCTCACAAGTACTGAGGTTAGAGTTCTTTTTAACAAACTTGAAGTCGACCTTCTTATACTTCCTCATGCAATACAGAGACAGCCATATACCCTTGTTTATACTTGGAAGTGCCTGTCTCACCTTATCTGAATTATATTTCATGTTGTGTGCTTTGCTTATGAAAATTGCTATAAATCTGTTAAATAATGTAGCTTTTCAGGTTAGGACTAAACCCTTATAAATCTGTGTCATCAGCAGCATCTTTTAAAAGATGGCACAAATGGTGACATCTGGGAGCCAATTCATCATTTAATTAAATTATCCTGTAATGAAATCTGCCTTAATGAGATTAATTTTAATTATTAATCAGGAGCTGACATGGACACAAGGCACCATAAATAATAAATGGGAGCTGCGTCTGGTCTGTTTCTAAGAAAAGACCTACTTTAGAAGAGCAGTGCTTTTCATGAAGCTGTGCTATGGGGTTTTTGTGCTATCATGATGTTTATTTTGTTGAGCTTGATTTCTCTTTCAAATTTTTAAGGCAGAATATTAGTCCTCCTTCTGTTGAGTAACTGTTCTTTTAATATTTCATTTGATTCAATCCTTATGTAACCAGTCACCTTCATTCTTCCAGAAATAAATTCTTATTTCAGTCGTTAATTATCAGAAGTATATTTTAGCGGTAAGCAGTGTAGGTATGGTTTATTGAGACTCTGCCCAAAATGTGTGAGACTTTGCCTTAGTCTGTGCTGTCACCCCTATGTCTCTATGCATTCATGTGCTCACACCTGTGCAGCTTCTCCCACCTTCTGCTGTAACATCCATCTTCTTGTGGATTACATTAGTGTTTGTATTATGAATGCTGTTTATAAGGACTTTTGTGCTTGGCCATAACAGAATTTTATCAAGGAAGCTTGGATGGCATAGGAGAAAGTTTAGGGGTACCAGCCACAAATGCTCCACAAGTCTTACATGAGAAGTGAACCTATTTGCCTTTATCTCCATCAACAAGCAGAACACCACTGTGCACTCACTTGCCAAATGCAAACTGGTTCCACAAGTCCAGAGCTGATTATTTGCTGCTCACAGATTGGTTTTTATTTTGGCCTCCTGGGCCGGGCTCACCTGCCATCCGTATTTGTTTTGAAGGAACTGCCATTTGTTTTAGTTCCAGCATTTCATGAATATTTGGTTTCCCTTCATTGTCTCTTGTTGAAAAATCATTTTGCTTCAGAAAGAATCAAAAGACCAAAGTTAGAACAAGAGCTGTTGATGCTGAGGAGCGTCAGTAACAACCTGCCACATAGAGCAGTTCCTGAATGCAATTTTTGTGCACTTCCATTAGCCTGATAACACAACCCACGTTTGGGCCTCATTGGATGAGAGAAAGAGCAAATACAGAATCCCAGAATGTTCTCAGCTGGAAGGGACCTGCAAGGATCATCGAGTCCTAGGCTGAGGTAACTATCATATTCTTCAGTGGCACACAGCACTTGTCCCCAAAGAATTTCACAGTTTTGCCAGCAGTGGTGACTGGAGAAGGTAGCAAATTCTAGTACCACCTTTATGTAACTTTTCCTTCCTGGAAAACTGCACAGTCACATGATAACTATGGGGTTTTTTAGAAAGGGTAAAGAGATTTGTAATCAGGTTCTTTACACTGCTAGGCATGTGATAGAAGGTGGCTTTGTTTCTTCATCCCTCCCAAACACACATAAACATACCATTACAGCAGCTGGACCTTATGATGACTTACCACTTGCATCAAACAGTGGAAAGGGCAGAAATAGCTAGAAATAATAGACTGAAATTACTTCCTCTCATTGTAGGACTGTTGAAAATTATTTGTAACAGGAATTCTTTGCATTCCAGAGATTTTCTTGTCTGTGTCTCATAGTATTCTCAAGTGCCCAGGATTTGGAAAGGACAGTTTTCACTCCTTTGTCAACTTTCCATAGATTCTTAGGGGACATAATTCTTTACATAATACAGTTAAGTTTGGACTGTTTGTTCTGTAGAGTCTATGCTATATGATAGAAGTAATTAAAAGTATTATACAGTATAATTACATTATGCTTTAAATAAGTACAGATTGCAATATTATTCAGTAAAATTCTGTAAGATGCGAATTAAAGAAAGAAACATATCTCAGCCTGAAAGAGTTCTTAGTCTCATTTGAAAGTAAATCCTAAAAATTCTGAGGAAAAAGCATCAAAACTTGAAGCATGCCAAACTCTTGATGTAATTATTTTATTTATTTTTTTTTTACTAAAAGCAGGAGATTGATTTTTTTTGGTATTAAAATCTTACAAATTTCTCAATATATGTGACATATAGCGTTTACTTCGGTATGCATAATTCAAAATGAACTTTTCATCCAGTAAGAATTTTAGGTCTCCCCTCATCCTCCAATTCCTCTTTTATGGAATTGTAAGGAAGAGAGTTAAAGGGTTTGCATGCCTCACTGTTGTCTTAGAATTCTCTCAAGAGAAGAAGATTTGGCTGATCAGTTTTTCATGCAATTTCAAAAGGCATACAGAAGTGTTCTGCATGGAACTATTTTCTGAGGAGATTTGACAGGATTGGGAGAAGAGGGTAGGATCTCAAATGGATAAAGTTTTATTTTGAAGATTAGGAAAAAAGTGAAATGATCAAAAGAGCTTGGATGACATAATGGAAAGAATTATTCTTTTTAAGTGTCAGTTTAAATAGTTAACATTTGAAGACGAGAGGGTTACAGACTATTTTAGACAAACATCATTATGTGATTTCCTTATTCTTATACATTTTCAGTGTCTGCTGAAGGCAGGATGTTCAGCTCAATGCATATTTTTTTGGTATTTTGAACAGATGTGCTTAGGTTCTTAAACAGAGAGTTGACTGCAGAAAAATGTATTTTAATTTGGATCATGTCTGAGAAGGTCATGGAGCATAATGCAATAGCACGGTCTCCCAAGCAGACTGCAGGGAGATCACACGTTCTAGGAATGCAGCGTGACTCACTCTGCTAGCACAGTGTGTATCCATTTGGGACCTGCATGTGCCTTCAAAAAGAATACCTTGTGCCTCATTAGAGGGGCTCACTTCACTTGGTTCTGAGCCACTGAGCTCAGTGGCCAGTTGGCCCTTGTGTCACTGTGTTCTGTTAAAATGCAGGATGTACCACTGTGTGTCAGCAGACAGGTTTATTATTCCGCTTTTGGTGGATTCCTGCATACATGTGTGCATTGCAGTCAAACTTTAAGTTGGCTTTGTTTTCCAGAAGCTGATCCAAAGCTCACTGATGCTTAGAGGAGTCTTCCAAGTAACTGCTGTAGGGTTTGGAACAAGTCGAGTATTATAATATAGACTGGGAACATTCAAAGAAAAGTCACAATTTCGCACATACACACACACACAAACTTGGATTTGTTCGAAGGATTCATTATCCAAAGGCTATGGAGACTATTTTGTTCAAGAAACTGCACATAAAAATAATACTATCCAGTCAGAAGAGAGAAAACTCACTTCTGGCATGGTGGCTTGGCCATATCTGGTTTGGAGGGTGGGTGTGCACCCACACCCAGTGTGTCTGTGTTTGCAAAGTTGTCTGCTGATCCAAGTAATTTGCAGCGTCCAGGGAGAACTACCATTGCAAGATTTCAGTGATCTGTGGATTTATTTTAAATGTTGTAGTTTTCTGTCCAGCTTCTCCCAGATGCATTCAATAGATGACAGATTTGAGGGTAGTACTGGCTAGTCTTTATATATTTAACACTCCATCCCATTCTTTCGTCAGGCACATACTGAGATCTGGACAAATGTTTAATATCATTGTTAAGTTGCAAAATTAAACCTTGGCCAGTGGGACACCTTCTACTTGGAAGAGTGCAGCTCCGTAGAACATTCTGGTGTTCTTCTTGGGCAGGACAGCTGTAATGCTGTGCAATCCCCTAATTGCCTTGGCTCAAAGTCAAAACAATCCCCACGCTGTTAACTTAGCCTTCCCTTATGTGCTGAGAAGTGCCAGCTCCCCACAGTTTGTACGCGGATGTAAACCCTCTGCATTTGGACTTGTCCCCGTTTACCTTTTTTTCCATGTTCTGAAGTCCCAGTTAGCTCCCACTGAGTATAAAATATGCCATTTGAAACCATGTTTTCATTAGGCTTATCACCCTTGCATACTGATCTGCTTTTGATCTCATGTGGTCTGTATCTGTTCCATAATTGCTTTGTCCACATTTCCTAATGTATAAATGGATAAGGAGATTTTAGGTGAGATATCTAACTTGCCAAGAAATTGGAATTTGTAAGTTCAGCCAATCTAGATTTCCACCCAGTTTCTGCTGTATACATGTATATGTAAATTGGTTTCAGTCACTTTAATTTGCATACTGAAGAGCCAGAAGGAGGTGTAAGTTACTATAGGAATGGATAACTAACTTATTAATGTGTGCTCCTTTCAGTTGGATTACCTGCTTATCCTTTCTCCTCACCCTACACTGTATCAGCAACACTTTTATAAGCTGAAACATATTTAGCAAGTTGAATTCAGAAATGGTATGTATAAAGATGTAATCTACAATCTGTGAATGAGTATGGGTATAACTTAGCCTGTGTGATGATTGTAGAGTCACTCATACCAGTCTTAAGGCCTGTTCTGCCGTCCCAAGGGTCAAGGCAGGAACTGGCCTAAGACATCCAAAGTAGATCTGCTCTTGACTTCGGTGGTGGAAGATCAGATGTTAAAAAGTTTAGTCTTGTCCTTGTAAAAGACTTTGCAGAATTAACTCAAGTCATTCAGCTTCCCAGGGTTGCCTGGTTTCAAGGTGTTTTAAAACCACAATTCTAACTGCAGTTTGAACCACCCATCAGAAAAAAAGCCCAAGACTTTATCTTCCTTTTTATGAGTATTTTAAAATTGAATATTTCTTAGAAACCTTCTCCTTCACAATATATTCATGAAATGTGTACCTGTCTCACATGACTCCTGAAAAAGAAGTAATTTTGCAGTCTTACTCAACCTCCGATTCTCAGTTTAAATATTGTTAAAAATAAGGATACTACATTTGTTATTTTGTAGAAATCTAAATTTGAACTAATTATTTGGATCAACCTGCAGTTTGGATGCAAATCAGATTCCAGACAAATGCAGAAAAACAAAATTTAATTTCTTTTATTAAAATAAGCCAGTCTTAAATTGTTTGAAAATATAACAAAAATATATTTTCATGCAAGTTTAAAGGATTTATTAGAAAAGAGAATTATTAATAGCAGATACTAAATGAAGCAATCATCATATTTAGACAGATTTTCAAAGCCATCTGGATACATAAAGGTGTTGAAAGATATACAGGAGGATTTTCATATGTTACAAATTAAATTAATTGCTGACCTCTGAAAAAATGAGTTTGAATTGACAATTAGCTTTTTTCCTGCTTAGATGCCTTTGAAGTTCTATGTACCCGAAACGTTCAAAAAATTAGTTTGACTAGTAAAGCTCAGCTCAGCTTTTAATTTTTTGTTCATTATATGGATTGGAAAAGGAAAGATTTCCTGCTTTTGCATATCTTAATTGAATTCCTTTACATTAGAGGTAAAAGAACTTGGTGTCCCCTGTTTTTCTTAAACTGAAATAAAAAGTGTCTAGGAAAAGTCATTTCTGTGCAGATGACAACAAAATATTTTTCTGAAAAAACATATAATTGCAAGGCTTTATCCATTACGAATTGTAAAAAAATTACCTGTTGGGTATAGTTAGATTTGTAATTTACTTCTTAGTCTTGAGCTATACTTAAAACTTCTTCTTCCTATTTGTGTCTGAGATTAAAAATGGAAGTTCTTGTTTACATGTTTAATAACGTCTCATTTACACTATTTTTTAAAAATCCTATTCACTTAATAATTGTAGTAAGTTTTGGGTTTGGTATAGAACCGTGTAATTACAAACACAGTTTAAAATACTCAAAAGCAAATACAAAATATTTAAATGGTAAAAAATACCTGTACTTTGAAATGTATTGAAACTTTTCTGACAGGTTTTGTATATGATAGACACAAGTCTTTTAGAATGTTTTGATACCTTTCATTATTTCTGCTACCTTTCCAGGTACTATAATAGCCCTTTGAAGAAACTGGCTGTCACTTCAGCAAGACAGACTTGTAGAAAGCAGTATCCACCACACCTTTGGATAGTTTGCATGAGTGATATTGGTGCCTCCTTTCCTCAGTCTTACCCTGGCAGACTTTCAGACCATCTTAAAGTTGGAGGGGCACGTGAATCAGCTCATGAATCAGCTCTTCATAACCTAGTAACCTTCCAACTTTGTAAAATTTAAACATCAAGACAAAATCTGAAAGATGCTTCTCTGTAACCTGTTGTATATCAAAATATACCAACCGCCAGTGGCAGCGGGGTAGGGACAGGGATGGTTGTTAGGGTCCCTTCCAACTCAAGCCATTCTTTGATAAAGGTTATACTGATTTATGCTCTTAGTGAATTTTAGTTGTATTTTATCAAAATATGACATCTTTGGGGTTTTTAAGTCACTCTTCTGCTCTAATTCTTTTGTGTAGATTAACTTAGTTGTATGTTCTTTTATTTAGCAAAGAAGTGATTGTGAAAACTCTGTGTTAGTGAGCTGAAATTTCAAAAAAACTGTGATTTACTTTCCTAAAAAGTCCTAGCTAAATTTTAAAAATCATGCAGACTGTAACATTTTTGTAGTAGCCATTTTCTGCCTTTTTTACTGTTAGCACAGCTCCTGTTTATATTCATTCCCATTTTTATCCCCCTTGAGTTGATTCAGCCATCTGAATTTTCTCTCTGGCCTTCAGAAAATGGCTTCTGTTTAACTTAATTTTGATAAAGAACTCAGCCGATTTATTTATTGAATTCTGAAATTTAAAAATCTATAATATTTTGTTAGAAAAAGAGAGATGTAATGAAAAATTCAATTTTCCATCTTCAACTTTTAAGGACCCGTGATTTCATCTTTATCTGTGCTGAGGAGGTACATATGATAAAGATTCAGAGAAAGCAAGACACAGAGTTCTTATCATGCAGTAGGAAGCTGTATGATCTTTTCACATAGTATCAAATGGAAGGCACTAGTTAATGTTTTCCAAATGCTGGAAATTGAATTTTTCATTCACACTTAGGTTCTTTGAAACAGTCCTTCAGCTCTTATTTCTGTTTGATTCCCTACATTTTGTTGAGGTGGTAGCTGTTTCAAACTACTTGTCCCCCTCCAGAATTCCTCTTTGAGCTGCTGCTTAGATTATTCTTAAACTTGGTGCACCTCCAGGTCCTCTTTGTGTTCTTCTCTCAATAACCAGCTCTGAGACAATGTGTCCCTCTGAGCTTGAAAAGCTAACATAGTAATCTGTGGTTGTCACTCCCTTTTTGTCTATATGGTAAATCTTATTATAGAAACCAGAAATTTAGGTTTTGTTTAACTAAAAACTAAACAATCAGCCTCAAGGTTCACAGTGTTGGGTTTCTTTTTCAGTAAAGAAAAAATTTGGTGGCACTACGAAACTGCTCATCTTTTAAAATCTGATAAAAGAAGAGTTCATATAACTGCTTCAGGAATCTAACTTTGTGTAGATATTTAGCAAATAAAAATTCAGGTTCATTCAACCTAGTTGTAACTTCTCATCGAGGAACCCAGGTTAGAAGTCAGCTGATGAAGAAATGTGGCTTCTGCCTCAGTGGTACACTGGGTTTTGTTTTCCTGAGTGTCATGGAGACAGAGTCTCAGGGATTCTCAGCACAGGACTGAGAAGTGTGCTTTTAGAAAAAGTAGTGGAGTAGAGTTGTATTGTAGTTCCCTAAAATGTGAGTGGACCCCTCTGGCCTGTCACCCTCCTTCCCTGATACTGCTCAGATAGGTAGGAGTGTTGGCACCCAAGGTGACAGCGTAGGTGACCTCACACAAAAGGGAAAGAAGGGTTACCCCGTGGGGAGTTCTGAGTCTCTCGCACTCTTTCTGTGCTGCCACAGGGAAGCACAGAGGGACAGGGGGAGGGAGAGAAATCCATGCCTCATGTTCAATTCTACTTGCTCAACGTGCTAAGGATTTGGAAGAATTACAGAATTCAGATATGGGAAATGGAAATTAATAAAAATATTCAGCCCTCCAACCCTCCTTTATGGACTGTGACAGATATAGTTGACAGATGAGTGCAGTAATGTGTATGCAATAATGACTACAATAGAGACAGTGGGTCAAGTGATGCAACATAGGGAGTATTACGAGAAACTGAAATATATTTCAAACTAATAAAAAGCAATATTTTTCTACCAACACATAATAAAGACTTGGAATTCACTGCCACTAGAGAACACAAATGTCTCTATAACTGAAATTATTTCATGAAAAATAAAACATTCACAATATTAAATAGGTTTTTTTTGTCAGATAGAAATATTTGTGTTTCACAACAAAAAATCGTACAGTATAGAGGTAAGTTTGAACTCTTTGTCCTGGCAGATTGTTCCATAACTTCACCAGACCAGGGGCTGACCCTTGCATCTACTTTAAAAATCATCAGTAATGTCCACTTTTATAAATACATCATTGTATCCTGTATTACCCAAAGATCTAATCTGGTAATCTAATTCGTAGTAGAGACTGAAGGCAGAGATATCACAGTTGGTATCTTCTAAACTGAGCTCTCAGCTCTGGAGCGCAGCACTCTCTGAGGAAAAAAATATGTCTATTCCTTTTCTGTTGGCACTGGTTCCTGCTCCACTCTCACACAGGAATTCTGGGCAGAAGGACTTCATTTGGGACTGTCTTTTTTCGTATCCTGTCCTTCTGTGCAGGCATAGCCAGGCATTTATTTAATTTTTTTAAATGCACTTGGGAGGTTGTTTCAAATTTCCTTTTATCTCTCAGTTCTTTTAATACAGCATTTGTTCATTCACAGCAGGGACAGAAAGCAGAACTGCAGTCACACCCAGTAACAGGGTACGGGTTAGGGTTGTGCCCTGCTCTGTCCAGATGCAAGAGTTTTGGGCCAAATCACCATAAACCTTGCATACATACTTTTCCTAATCAGCCACCCTGAATAGGTGATACTGTTTTTCTTGTAGTGAAACAGTTCTGCTTTTTTTTTAGCTGCATATCTTCGTTGCCAAGTTGCATATTTTCTCTCTCTGCTGTGCACCTTAAGTTATTTAAAATACTGCTTGGTATTTTCTAATACTCCCTTGAACTCTTGCTAAAACTGAAGATATTTATAGCTGATTCACTTTGAATTAATATATGTGTGCTTGAAATGTTTCAAATCTCTGAAGTAATATTTTCATGCACTATATACTTTTTTTAGTAATATCTCAAGGTGTTTGTATATCTCTAGAAAAAAGTGTGAGCATTTAAGTCTTGTTTCTAATTGCACATACTACAGTGTCATGTCTTTTTTGCTGAAAACAAGTATTACAAACTTGGAAAGGAGAATAGACTGAAATCCCTGGTAGAAACTTAACACTTTTTTGATTCAGATTACATTCTTGTGGTGATTTACACATATGCCTAGCTGCACACTGTGAATTAAACACTTACTAAAGCCAGTGAGACATCTCACATGTGATGAAATAACCACAAGCATATGGTTTTTAATAGGTTGTGCTGAATACTTGTATTGGCATAGAAACCAATATTTTGAAAGAAGTAATTTACTTAAATGTGTGTCTCCAAACCACTTCCTTGCATCCTAAAAATTATCAAAATACAGTTAAAGCTATCAGAGAGAAGAAGAAGGTTTATCTGTACTCTCTTTGTAGGGCCAATGACCAGAATCACCACATTACTTTCAAAGTTAAAGAGAAATTGCTTTCACTCGTACTACAAGGAAATATCATTAATGGTTTTTACCTGTATTCCATTTGGGTTTAGTGCTTGGCTCCTAGTTTGGACAGAAGTTTTGTTTATGTGCAAAATTTACTAGGATTTATTCTTTCATACTGTGTGTTCATTCTTTAATTTCAGTTCACTTCTTTCTCTGCAGAATAAAAAAAATTGATGTCTCTACATTTTATTCTCAGTCTTTAAAAGGTATTGTTTGATTGCTGGAAATGATGAAAAGTCCAGTTGGAGAAGTAGAATTCAAAGTACCTGTTTAGACCTTGACAAAAATTTTTAGAAGTCCTTTTCAGGAAAATATAAGTTTCAAAATATGTAATAAAAACCCTTCATTGTGGGATTTTAATTTTTTTTTTAATTTGAAGCACTGTGTAAGTGTGGTCTCATGGCAGTGACAGAAACCTGATTTTATTAAAGCTGCTGAATCATGTTGTGGAAGACTATGATTTGTGATATTTTATTCTTCATTTATATGTGCAGATCTAACTAGTAGATAAAAGCAACTTATCTGCATTTCTGTGCTTCTGTCCAGAAACAGAGATGACAATGTAAAACAAGTAGTTCTTCCAAATGCTTGTGCTGATGCTGAGAGATTTGTTATGATGATGGAGGATGTTTGCTCTCCAGCACTAGTCACTTGTAAGATGATCCACCTTTGAAGTTGTGGTAAAAGCTCTGAAACACTATATTTTTGAGTAGGGTGGTGTTGAAATCTGTATCCTGATCCAGATTTTGTTCTCAAAACAGTGCAATCCCATTGACTGTAGCAGAATTGCAAGTGTGATGAGAAGGAAACCGGATGCAGTGAAATAAAACTTTACACATGGAAATGTAATTATTTATACATAGAAATACTAGGTAAAAAAAACAGAGCAAGGGCCGAATTTTGCTACTGTATGATGGATACTGTTTTAGATGGATACTTTACTCAAGAACAGTGCTGTCATAAGAGGACATTAATACCATTGTATTTCCAATTGTAAATCTATGTGTTTGAAAAATACTGAGGGAGTGTAGAGTTCTTAGGTGTTTTAGAAACTTAAAACGCTTGTAGTATTTAGTAACACTAAGTTATCTACTCACTACACTGTAGTGATCAGTCCAATGCAATGATATTTTGGCAAAACTATCCACATTCTGCTTCTGATTACTGGGATGCATTCCACCAAAAAAATGATCAATGCCTCTAAAGAACAGAATATGCCCCCATATTTTTCTGTGTTTCCTAGGAACAAAAAAATTAACTGAGGCTTCGGCATGGAATAGCTTAAAGCAAAGGGTGAATTTAATAAAATTGCAGAGAGGGAGGATTGTATTTTGCTTAAGCAGTACTCTGCCACTGGAGGAGAAAGGAATAAAAGGCTATAGTTTAGCACAGCAGAAGAAGGAGCAAGCTGCTGAAAGCTTGGATAATTTGGGGATATAGAGATGTCACTTCCTCCCTTTGCCAGGCTGTGAAATACTTTGTAATTCCCATTGGTAAAGCTGCCAACACAAACAAAGGCAAAAATGGAAACTTCTGTTCAAGTCCTCCTTTGATGAGTAAACAGACATAGACATTCACAGGAACAAATTTGTCAGCACCATCTTGCCCAATCAAGAAAGTATATGGAATTTTATCAATTAATTATGGTGAAAGATTGTTAGAATTATGGTTTTTAAAAAATTATTATGGTATCAGACTTATGTCTAAAAAATATGGAGTACTGACTTGTCTAACAGTTAGAGTGTCATCCGTAACTTCAGGGGAAAGATGGCTGTTTGATACCAGAGGATTTTTTTTTTTTTGAACTAGCTGTTAGTCTCTTTATATGAAAAGACAGAGACCTTAATAGTTAGTATGGCTCAGAAGGACTTTCAGAGTACGGATTCTCTATTAAAACATTTGTAACATTTTGCATAAAATCTATAAAAATATCGCACCCAAAAAATGTTAATTTTTTTCTTATTTTTGATATATCTTTTGTTCAAAATGTTAAAGGACATTGGTAGGACAGTGTTTCGTAAGTGCCTGAGAAAAGCTGTTTCCAGTAAAGGCTGAGTTAACTGACCAGTCATTTAGACAGCCTCCTGGAATGTCCATGCACAGGGATGGAGAAACCCAAGAATTTTCACCATGTAACTCATGTTTGCTGTTACTTTTTACTTATGGCTCCCTTCCAAGTTTTTTATACAGAGAAAGTAATTTCTTTATATAAGATGACTGGCTTCCCTAAATTTATGAAAGATAAGCTTCATTCACTCACAACCAGAGCTTTTGTCTGGTTGTGTTTAAGGGAGTTACTGTTCAGGCAAAATTTTCTTTTTACTTTTTGTTTTCTTTTTTTAATTTCTTATTTTCATCGGTTTAGTTTTAGTGCATGCATAAATTTTATCATGTTTCTTTGAAAGTTTATATTTTTTAAAAAAGGAAAATGGAATTTTTCTCACATACTTACATATAAAGGCAAGTGCCCTCAGTAAAAACTGCTGACTTTATTAATCCTTTAAACTGAAGAAGGCCTAAAAGAGTTTATTTGCTAGGAAAGAGTCATATAGCAGACCTTTTTCAGAGTAACTCAGCCATTCCTTAATTCCCATGCTTCCCAAGTCAGAACCTAAACACCATCTTTTCCATCATGCAAAAAACATTTCCCCTACTACACTAGATTTTGCTCCAGGCACAAACAAACAGTATGAGTCCTAGCACTGTGCCCAGAAAGGTCGGGATCTATTGCTGCTGCTCCCAATTTTCCCTGCTCCAGCACAAAAATACTGCCTTGAAGTGGTTTGCATACCGCAGCATAGAAATCCCTGCTTTGGTTGTCTCCAACCTGATATTGCTCCAACTTGCTGTTGAGAAGGTCCGTGGTAATTATGGAGGTGCCAAAGCTTTCAAAATAAACAGTAAGTTAAAGCAAGGATACAGCCCTTGTTTTATATGAAAAATCAATCATGCCGTTCCTCACACCATCACTTCTGACAGTGTGCACTGTAGTAGTCACCTGTGCATGGAGGGAGGGGGAACGAGGGAGGAGAGCTGGTCCTGTCACAGAAGCAGAACAGACGCTGAAAGAAGCGCTGAGTACAGGCAGTGAAGAGCATTGTACACATCTGAAAAAACGAGAGATACAAATGGACTTTATTTTGTGTACTCAAACTGGATGTTACCGAGAATGGGAGGCTTGACTAAGAGCAGTCAGATACGCAGACACTCTTACTGAGTGTCTTTGAACACATAATGGTTAAAAGGATAGAAAATGGAACCTGGTGATAAGGATGTTCAAGTCAAAAACTAAATAGTTCAACCTCTTCCTTCTCTTGCAGCTTTTGAGATCCACTTCAAAAATTGTAACTCCTTCTGAACTTTCAAATACAGTCTCTCCTGTACTTACTTAAATAAACTTTTTATTTGGTCATAAAATAAACTTGGAAGATTATACTAGAGTTGACTCTAGAGCCATAAATAAAACTAACTTTAAGATTTCAGGATTGAGACCATATTTGTGCCCAGCATTGATCACTGAACACATTAGCCATCTTGACTGTAACTCCGGAAAATATGGTGATAAATACACATAATACTTAGCAAGGGTTTGAATGAATACTCTTGCTATTTTTTTTTTACTTTGGATGCCTTTGAGAGACAGGGTGTCATATATCAACTTTTCCTTACGAGAAATTATACGAAAAATCTTTTCACAAAGTTTGCACCTTGAACTTGACATACATTTTGTAAAGCTCAGATTTTATTTATTTGTTTATTTCAAGTCAGAATTAATATCACAGATACTTAAAATGGCAGGGGTAAATGAGAGGTAAATGAGTAATTTTTACAAAAAGATTCAGTGAAACCAATGGAAGTAATTGAGATGGAGACAAAATACTTTGTTGCCAGTTGCGACAATTTTATTGCGTTGGTCATTAATGTTTCAAGTTAAAGGCTTGATATTTCAGTTTAAAGGCTGAATTATACGACTGCAGAAATAAATTGGAAATTTCAGGTGCTGAGAAAACAGAAGACAAAATAGAAAGACCTCTAAACTTATTTAAAAAATGATGTTTTAAAGCTCTTTCAGGAATGTTATTTGTAAATAACAGTTTGCTGGTCTTATACATTTTTGTTTACTATGTGTAATTCTTATTTATGTTTATAAACTTTTTCAGTTACCACTGAAAATCTGATATGCTCAGATGTCTATTTCTTCTTTGAACTTGGAATTTAGCTGGCTTCCATCAAGTTTTCAATTATTTTATTGAGATTTAGAATCACAGAATCACAGATCTGTCTTTCCATCTGTTTTCAATGTCTTTCCCGAGATTTATGCAGTTTTTAGTTTTTGGTAGCAGTTTCAATTGTGAAAAAAGTGCATGTTCTTAAATCCATCTAGTATCCGCTGTTTTGTTATTGTTCTTTGTATCCAAGAAGAGTTTCTCTGCAAGGCTGAGGAGAACGAGGAGAGGGAAAGTGGAGGGGACGGTGATGGAACCACAGACTTTGCTTTAAGAAGCCTCAGGCTGGTCAGTGCCCAGGCAGAACGTAACACACCTTTAGTGGTGGCTGGAGAGTCTAATAAATACAGTGTCATGTATAGATAGAAGTATTAGAATAGGAATGATTTTATTTTGATCCCTTGATTTTACAGACAAGTCCTGGAGCAGGCAGAAGGCACTCATGAAGTGAAATTCAAATGACAGTTTTTTCTTTCCATAAAGTCTGATGAATTGCCACAAATACAGCTCAGAGAAAACAAACAAAACAGAAGTTACAAGTCAACAAAGCCATCTTGGAGGGCACTGTAAATGTAAACCTAATATAAATTTCTTGAAAAAGCATGGTAGTTTGGAACTGGGAATTTATTATTTATCTTTGAACTAAAAATACAAACTAACAAGAAAAGGTAAAAGCAGTTGAGTTAGTTTTTTTGAAAAAGCTAGGCATGTTGGAGGCACTATTATATCATCATCCATTCTTACAGCTAAAATTTGCCCCCCACCCCAGGCCTGTGGTGACTTGCCAGAGCCAGCCAGCCAGGGAAACATCGACAGACCCCGAAGAGGGGAGAATGAGAGGGTGGTGCAGCCCTCTTGATCAAAGCATCTTCAAACCCCACTGAATGCAAGACCCACTAAAGAATTCAGGAACATGCTTACTTGTCAGTGAATTTGATCTTCAGTTGCAAAACTGTTGACCAACCCAAAATCTCACAGGCATCCCTTTCTCCAAAAGTACCTCTACTTGCATTCTTCTTTTTGTGATTTTTATCGTTCTATTGCTTGAAAAATACCCTGACTCAAAATGTGAAGTGGTTGTAGTGGTTCTCGGGATGCATTAGAGAAGGTTGCTCAGTGGCAACCAAATGTGCTGCTGCTGTCTGTTTTTCCATGTGATGTACCTTGAGAAGAACTTCACGTCCTATGATGAATTCTGAAGGAATGGTAAAAAAGGAAGTCACTTGCAACTTGGCAATGCCAGTTTGTGACATTGCTTAAGACGTAAAGGCTTGCTGATAAGCTTTTCTTTTTGGTTTGGTATTCTCTGTATTGCAGGCAAACAGTGAACAACAGCATCCAATGCAAAGTTTAGAACAGGAAAATATAATATTGGAAGTAATTTTCACTACTGTCGCTCTAAACAAAGCACTTTTGGTTGCAGAACTAATTGAGAAATTCAAAATACTTAACATTTCATGCTTTCATATTTTCTGAAATAACAGCAATATTTCTTTGCTAATGTCTGCTGTTTTCCTTTCTGTTACGTTTGTGTCCTTAGAATGATGTTGTAAATAAAGGGCATGAAGATGCTTCTGATTTACGTGTCAATAAAAAACATTTCCCCCTTAGTAATCTCAGTTTGCAGAGAAGTTAATCCATCGCAGGGTTGTTGGGACAGTGGTTTCCCTGTCAGTCAGTCTGAGAAAGGAGCACATGCTGTAGATGTAATAACTTTCTCTGGTCATCTTTTGACGCTACCAGCATGTGCACCAAATTATGGCGTAGAAATGTTTTATCACCACAACATGATAAACACCTTTACACGTGTGTGGGACTGTACTTTGCCTCCAGGCATCCAGACCTGAGGAACAATAAAATTGTCTTGTTTAACTGGGAAAAGGAGGAAGGCTGGTGGTTGTTTCTTTGGTCCTTTCATTCTTGGTGTTAGCCTGTGACAGAAGACGGGAATACAGATGGTGGCAGGGAGTGGCAAACAATCTGCTTGGGTTTGAAGCTGCTGAGTGAGGATCTCCTGCACACAGAGGTGTGCAGAGGGAGTGGTGGTGTGCTCCTTAACTGTTGGTGGGGTCCAAGTCCAGGCTGGTTTTCCTCTGCTTGATGCCTGGTAGAAGGAGAGAAAAGTTTTGTTCCTTTTCTGCTACTGTGAGGACTTTCCGCTATGGTGAAGACACTCTGCAATTCACTGAGTAGGATTGGAGCCTTGGAGCCCCCTGTTCATGTACATCCTGATGCTTTCAGTCTTCTTTGGCAGCATTTACTGCAATACCTTTTTGCTTTGTTTCCCTTCTTTTGCTGGTGAAAGCCCCAACCAATCTTGATTAGCCACCTTCCACATCTGATGTGTTGTTTCAGTAGTTAAGAATGAGGTTATGCCCAAAGCTAATGTCGAAAACAACATGTGAAAGCTGATTACATTCTCCCCAGTACTTTATATATGCTTCAGTGGGTTTTCATTGTCAGAGAGGTCGGCCTTCATTATGCCACATAATGCAGTAAAATGAGGATTACTTGGATTTCAGTGCATGAGATTATAGCAGCTGACAGGCACCTGTTTAAGGAAGTATATTGTATTTCTAAGCACAAGGATTTAATAAAAATTGAGCAAGATTTCACATAAAAAAACTTTTGTATTTAAACTTCATTAGCAGGTTTAAGTACAAAAAAAGGCATCAGGGAATCTGGATGGCTGTATTTATTAGTGGCCGTTATAGTCCTGACAGTCTGTTCTAGTAATAAAGCGTGGAACCTGTCAAATGATGGCACAAATATCCTAATCTAAATTGACATGGCTTTCTAGCCCAGTTCATCAATCATGTTTTATAAGCTTTAGCAGAGCCAAGCTGCTGTCTGTCATTTTGATGCTGTAGTGGTGACAAAAAATGGTGCTGAAAATGTGCTACAGGTGTAACTTTCACTCAAAGAGCGTTTCTGAGCAGCAGTCAGGCTTGTGTTTGCACGGGGAGAGAGTGCCATCTTCAGTTTCACATCCCCACTGAAACAAGACTGAACTTCCTAGTGCTGCCCGATGGCTAAGGAGTGAGGAAAACTACTGGTAAAAATTTGGAATTCTTATTTTTATAGGACTTCTGCAGGAAAATACTAAACACCATTTTCTTGTTCTCATTTTAAGATACAGTTAATTTAGATCTATCTGTTGTGATAAGCAACTTTCAGGGGCTTTATTCTTTTGGTTTGCAGTGCTGTATGAAGAAAACAACAATTGCCAGTTGGATCACAAACCTCTTGTAACCAGTAGCACTTGTATGCCTAAAAAATGAGAGCTAGGAGGCTCTACACTGCTGCGGATGTACTGTGTTTCATAAGAATCATCAATTCCGTGTATTCTTTCAGCCCAGAACTGACTTGGTGTTTTCACTGGGGTCCTGGCACTTGACCCTTGTTTTTCTTGGCTCTGTATTGTTTTAAAGCAGAGCTCGAGGACACTCCTCATCTCTTGTTTCCAGCATGTTAACATATTCAAGTAAATATTATCTGGCACAGGCACATGTATTATCCTTCTGGGGAGTATTTGTAAAAGTTCTAAATCCAGATCAAACAATGACATCCATCTTCTTTCCTCTTGAATTTCTTTTATTCTCAAGATGAATGTTGCTGGCAAAATTCTTTGATCTTTAAAAAGACTTTCAGTTGTTAATATTCACAGACAAGGTAAGCACTTATAAATACCTGAATTACTTGCAGAATATTTGCCCAGGTATGACTTTTCTGTATATTTTAACACTTAATAGGGGTTTGCACAATAAGGAGCAGATGTGTCATAGCGACAGCAGGTGAGCAGGGACCAGGAAGGTGGTTTCATTAAAAGAGCCTTGGGATAAATGCAGCACATTAGATACCCACTGAAAGACAGGAGCTGTTGATGGGGTGACCTCTGAATGCAAGTCATCTTACTATAAACAGGAGGGTGTGGAAAGCCATTGGACAGAGCCAAGCTTGTTTACTATCCAGATCTCCTCCTAGTTAACTTAAGTAACCGGACTGTGCTAGGCTCGGCATGACAGCTCAAGGAAGAACAAAGTGTCTTCAGTATTCCTGAGTTTAAAAAGTCCTAGCTGACTGATGCAAAAGCTTTTTGGTTCTGAAAATCTGCCTGCACACCTTAGCTGCTCTACAGTGGAAGTTAATTAGTGTGAAACGTAACAGATATTCTCTTCTCTTTTTTGTCCTGGAAACTGACTTTGCATATCTGGGGAATTGGTTTCTGTTCTTCAGAGACTACTGAGGTAAGGTTATGATGGATTTTAATTTGCGATATTGATGCAAATGTTGTTTAGTGATAAATGGGGAAACATAAATGGGTATTAATTCCCATTCAGGTTCTGTTCTGAAAAGGAGATTTGATTTCAATTTCTGTAGTAGCAGTTTCAAACTGGTTTTGGGATTTCTATTTGTATTTGTTCATGGTGGCTCTATAGTATAGGAGTTCAGATATGTCACAGGACTGGATTCATCAGGTTCTTTCAGGAGCAGCTTTTGTTTACCACAGGAGGTTACTTGTTAAGCACTATAAGAAATAAAATGTATTGTTCTATAATGTGCTGCAAATGTCACATTTTGTCAAATCCATGAGCAGTTCCTTGGTGTGTTATTCAATAACATATTTGTAAGGGACACTTGAAGACCAGTATGCTGAGACAGGTGTCTAGACATAAGTTGAATTCAAATTAATCAGCCCTAAACTACAAAAACTGTGGATACAATAAAATAATTTTTTTTCCTACTACTTCATTCAAGTCCATTTAGTTAATTTCTAGGTTGATTACACATGCATTTGGAACAAATAATGCTGAAGTGTAAATATGCTAAAGCATCAGTCCTACTTCCTCCAAAGTTCACTCTGTCTCTGTAATATTATCTATTCTTTTCAATACACTTTTCAACTGAACAGACCATTTTTTTGAGAATAAATTGTGATTAAAGCTTTCTTTAGGGAACCCATGTGCATGTGCATGCTGTAGTCAGATGCTGTTCCCTGCCGTGAGGTCCGCGCGGCAGCAAGAGCAGCAGTGCAGAGGCCGCGGTGGGAGCTGGCACAGGGATTACTGCTCCTTAAAGGTCCGTTTCATTCAGGAAAACTCAGGAGGGGTTCACTCTGGGAGTGCTCTTTTATTTTCCTAGAGCAGCAAGCAAAGTCCCAGGAAAGAAAGAGCAAGGCAATTTGGTCCAGCTGTAAATAGGCATTTACAGCCATGGGGATCTGTAATAGGTAGGGAACCTCTCTGGAAGAAAGGTATGATAAATTCTTGCAGCCAGTAAGTTCTTCGATTTTGTGCCTGTGGTCTGGTGAGCGGCAAGCAGCAGGATCCAGTTACACGTTTCTTTCCTTGGTCTGTTCACTATTTTCTGAAGTACATTTCAGCTAAATAGCTTTTGACTGTCTCAGTACCTTTTGTGCCATTAAAATTTCCTCTAAAGTAAATCAAATGTAAATTTGAAAAGGGTATATAAACCAAGTAATATTTTAAATTCCTGAATTAAAAAATAGTTCTTGCCGAAGCATTTTTCCAAGAGAATTTGAGATTTATAAAAGTACTTAGTATGTCTTGTTAAATGGTACAGCAAATCAGATAGCAACAACCTTGTGTGAATGTGGATAATATCAAGCAAAAGAACCTGAATTTGGTTTTGGGAAATATCTGTATGTTTGTATGTTTGTGTGATCATACACACACATATATATGCATGTTAGAGCTCGCATACAGGGAAACTAATTCTTCTGTTACAGAAATTAGAAGTCAAGGTTATTTTCTTAAACAGAATGTGGTTTGAGAAAACATCTGAACATACTGTTAAATAGAAAAAGCAGATGAAAAAACACACTGCGTACTCTCTCCTTCACATGCTTACCTATCATTTTTATCTTTTGTTTTCTGTTGCTTTCTTTCTAAATAGCTATGCATAAATTTTATTGAATTTATATTTGCTTTGGGAGAATAGAGGAAATAATTATCACTTTATTCAGCTTTAAGCTTTGAATTGTAAAACATTTAGTAAATATTATTCACAAGGGATTCAAAATTTAGCATGATATTTCAGTATTTTTAAAGAAAAGAAGAGCATGGCTGTATTAAATTTATGTATAAAAGGTATGTGAGCAGTTTTCAGAATTTAATGCTGTCGCTAATATGCTACTTATTTCTTTTTAATATTTTATTTTATTAAAAATATTTTTAATCGTATTGCTGGGAAAAAATTATACATTTCAGTAATAGCTTAGCAAGAAAGATAATATCTACATGGTTTATTTCTCTTTGCAATATTCAGTCATTGTTTTGAATTAATACATAATTAAACAGTATTCAATTATAAGTAAATATCTGAAGAAAAGGTGAAGACTTTTTTTAAAAGCTGATTTTAAGATTAATCCTATTTTAGCCCTGGAAGGATGCGGTTAAAAATACACATTGAAGAACCTGGATTGATTTAAAAAACATAATTATTCTGTTGTTTGCATTGGGTTGAATAGAAAGTGGTAAGCAGAGTCCCAGGAGAGTAAAATTTCCATATTATTTTACCTAGGGTTAATCGATTATTTGTTTCATAGATATTGAAGAAAAGTCCTTTGCTTGTTCTCATAGTAAATCTGTAATTGTTCTTCACATTAAGTTCAGGGATATTTAAAAGTCATTAACTGACCTTTATAATCACATAAGTTTGGCTGCTCATCTGGTATAACTCATAATAAAACCTTTGGAGGGTAAAATAATCTGAAGTGATTTAACATAAACAGAGATTCTGTGTGTACTGTCTGTATTTATTTGAACACATGCACCGAAAGGTGCTTTTGTGTGTTTACATGAATGATTGGACAGTTGGGTTTTCTCATGGATAAAATGAATTGTCTCATGATGAGATTTTTGCTGTACTTGGAGTTTTTGTACTGCTCTTCCAGGTGAGCTCTGCATTCAATTAGAGTCACAACTAAGAACCAAATGTCCATGTTGCTCTGAACATTCAAAATGTTAGCTCCACCGAAGCACAGTTTAACTTGATTGATACTTGGATTTTAAGGCAAATAAGGACTAATTTTTGCCCGTGGCAAAATATCTTTGAAGTTTCATGCCTGTGCCGAGGCTGGATTAGCTAAGTGATAGCACTGGGGCTGGGACTGTGACCCTGTTGTGCTTGTCAGGTTGTGATAAATGGGAGAATCTTTCTTAACCTCGTGGCCAAAACATTCCAGGATCAGGCTGGGGAGACAGGAGAGAAGGGAGGAGGGTCGAAAGATGCAGGAGATTTGGCATATTGAGCCGGAGACAAAGGACACTTGCTCACTCGTCTGGAACAGGGGAGAATGCACAGACCCTTGTGGGAGAAATGGCTGCAGATGCCTTGCAAATACACGTTATTGCAACTCCTGGGCATTGCCCCGGGTACATGGAATTCATCCGTCACTATTAAGCTGTCTCTTTATTTTTGTTTTGAATGCTTTGAGAGTTAAGGGAATCTTGGTTGTTATATTTTCCTAAACTAAAGAGGTTTTTTTTCTTTAATGCTTGAGATGGGTATATAAAACCATCCAAAATAAATTGGAAGAATTCCTTATTCCAAGTAATTGCCTGCTGGATAAAGAATTTACTGGAAGACAGCAAATATAAACAAAATGGTATGAATTTTGGAAAAAAAACCCCTGACAAAGTTAATTAATAGCTTCTGGAAAGCTAGTTCAACTATTTCATTTATAAAACATTTTTAAAATTAAAACATATTTTCAAATATTTAAAATTATGCATTGTAATATAGCAGTATTAATAATACAAAATGAAAATTTTTTTGGATATACTAAAGATTCATAGTGAGATATTACCAGTCAAATTTTCAAACTGGAAGAAAGAGACAAAATTGGCCTATATGTGAGCTGAAATATGATCTGTCAAGTGATTCTTTCTTGGGGCAGCATTTTAAGAGCTATATTGCCTCTGATATTGTCCCCCTTGGCTAATAATGAAAAATATATTATTAGCTGATAGTTTGGGATTTATTTACATACTTTATGCTGTAAACACAGCTATTCTGACTAGTGCTAAGAACTACAGCATAACACAAGTGACAAAACCAAAATTATGTACTTTCTAATTGTGGCCGTTGTTGTTATTAGTGTATAACCAAATGTACGTTGTATTCCTGTGTATAGATAAAATTAATCATATATTCTTTTATGATTAATTTCCCTGAATGACATTTTAACCCTACAATATTAATAGGATTTTTTAATGAATGTTGTGTTATGTTCATTAATGTTTGAATAATCAAATCTAAATGATATGTATGAAAAGTAGTCTCACTACATAGGATTTTGCTTCTGTGATGCTTACTAGCATATGTTAACTACAGTGCACATTATGTGCTATATATTTTCCTATGTATTTATTAGAAAGTATTTTATCTGTGGTTTGCCTTTGCTAAATTATTATTCTTTTTCTTGTACCCCTAAAAAAAAAAACAAACCAAAAAAACCTCATTTCCTAGCAGCATTTTCTTCACTTTTACTGACATGTTCCAAAGACACTGAAAAGTAACCAGAAACAAAGTGAATTTGTCTCCCTGATGATACAAATGCATGTGAATAGGTCTTTAGTTTATACCCAGTGTTCGTGAGATTTTGCACTGAAGCATTGTGTGTCCTTTTATCTTACCTCTAACAAATTGTTTTTTCACCTGTTGGATAACGTCTGGGCCACAAAACACTGATTATTTCATTTTCACCATCAAGTAGTTTGAACTACAAATAATTTTTTGCATCCTTACTATGAGAGAAATAGCTTGCTGAAGTTCTTAGTTATCTGAAGTAGTTTGTTAATGTTACAACAGCTGCTAGAAATTGTTGCTAAAATCCTAAACAAATTAGCTTCAGTAATGTGGGAAAACAGAAATGTATGAAGATAGGAGAAAGCACAGCTGTTCACTGTAAATGTACAGGAGATTTACTTGGTAATTTTCTAAGTAAGTATGATGTGCGCTTGTTTATTACCTTCTCATTCAATTTTTTTCCCAGTTTGGAATAGACTTTTTAAAATAATTTGTACCATAGTAATTTGTACACACTTTAAGCAGGTGGTTTTGATTGGAATAGCCTCAGTGCATTGTGCAAAAAATACTAGTGTTGTACAATTAGCTGATGACTTCAGCTTGGGCTGTTTTCATAGACCAAATTATTTGTTCATGATCAGATTCATAGATATTATCTGTGGAAAAGTCAGATATTTATAGCTGAATACCTTTGATCTACTACCAGGAGAAAAGCTACCACAGAATAGCAGAAGAGTTTTTATTGTTGGGGCATTATGGCTGGTTTTTTTTAGTTTTATTTTATTTTAGTACTGTTTAAACATAATTCCCATCTTCCACAATGCCTACAGGACTCTACCAGCTGTTAATAGGTAGGCAGGTGCTGGGCTAAAATCGTGTTCATATTACCTGCTCATATTACCTTGTTCATCCTCCCTCCAACCTGTCTTATTGCTCTGTCCACCTGTTGCTTCTTGGCATTAATTGAGCCTCCTGTCCTGCAAAGGCATATTCAGACTTACCTTCATTATTCTGAATTGTTTCATTGACAATAACAGGCCAAACCACCACAATCCGATTTAGGCCTAAGCTTAAATCTTTGTGGGCTTGTCCCAAGCTTGACAACTGCTCTGCTCAGGGAATGCCTTTTGCTGGAGGAGTGAATACAACATCACCTCAGGCAGCTGCTGCTGTTTTTCTTGCAGAAGCCCAGGCAGAATTTGGCAGAACTGGATCTCACTCCGCAGTCATCGCAGTTGGTCACAAAGAGCCTGTTTGCATTCCCAGGTCTCCATACATGTATTCAGCATAAATGTACTCCTGTCTTCCAGGGTTGTGAAGGAGTGCAGTGAATAATGGGTATTTTTTCTGATAAAAATTATCAACATTTAGATAATAAAGAAATCAGATGTTCTTAATTTTCTGTGAATAATGCTCAGTTATAATGTCTCATCTTTCTGGTACTCTGTGTCACTTACAACACTGTCAGATGAATATGGTTGTCTCTCCTGAGAGATGAAGATGGATCCAAAAAACACAGAAGTTGCTTGAGTCCTTCTTAGTGGCTGCACACTAAGAAGTGTTCTGAAAAGCTGCAGTAGTTCTCCTTTTCTGAAGGACATGTACAACGTTACGTCTGATTCTTTATGACATATGTGTGTTGGAGAGGTCACACAGCATGGATTATGCTGGCAGACACTGCAGGTAATAACTGGTCTCCTACCATTACATCTGGCTCGTACAGCTTGGGTAAGACCAACAGTGAAGAAAAGTTGGCCAAAAAGTATCTGAGCAAAATTGGCACCAGTGAACAAGTGGCTAAACTTGGAAAAGCTTGTAGGAAGAGCTTACCGTGTTGTCTGGAATAATTCAAACCTCAGCCTCGGAACTTTCTTTGGATTGCCAGTAAATCAAGTGGTCACTTAGCTGAATCCATATACAATGCTTTCAGTGTGCCCAAACTATTCCATCCCATTCTGTCGGACTGTGATCTGAGTCAGGTATTCATTCATTCTCAAACATGTTGTACTTCTATGAAGACTTAAGTGCTTGAAAATTAATTAGTAGAAAGGTCACATCAAGTAGGCGTACTGTGAACATATTAGAGCTGTTTTTCTTTTCCTGAGCTTTTTGAATATAGTTCAAAACCACAGTCCTTTAAAGTCCCTTTAGCTCTGGGATGAAGAGTGCAGCTGAGGACTATGTTTCTCTGAGACAGAGAGGATAGTGAAACTGATGGTTTTTCAGACACTGCTTACTTAACACTGACCCAGCATTGGTGGGTGAGCTCTCAGTGGAGCTAAGAAACACAACATTTTTGACCAAGAATAAGGCACATTTTCTGGGAGCTGGTCTCTTTTAACCTTAGCACATGGCAATATGCATATTAAAAACACAGAAGACAAACAGAAAAGTACAAGGATAGTAAAATAAATCCTTTCCAAAATTGGAGTATTTTACATGTATGTATTTCATAATCTGTGGTGCGGATGAGTACTTGATAGATGTGAGATCATGTTGTTTACTGCACTGAGGTACCAATATACTCCTTGGTAAAAACCAGGATAGTGACGAACGGAAAGGAGATGATCGACAAGGCCATTTGTTTAAATTTCATCTAAGTTAGGGATGGAAAAGTTGTGACAAGTGTTCTTTGATCTCAAGGGGAAAGACAGATTATTTTCTGATGAGGCAAACGAGTCAGGAGAGAAGTTGTCCTTTGTTCCTGTGGGGGTCAGTATGTAAGCTCTTGGGTGAACTAAGGGAAAGCTGGATTCCAATGAGACACCAGCATTGTCAGAACAGAGAAGTGCCTCGAGGCAGGGATACTTGACTTGTGGTGGAGAAGTCAGCATTTGCAGTAGAAATACACTGTACTGTTCTTCATACAAGTTGGTTTCCACGTGAAAAGAAAACAGCATGTTTTATTATGCTTTATGGCACAGTACTATAGGCCTTTAACAAAATAGCTTGAAGTATTTGCATTATCTATTTGCAGCATGGCCAAGTTAACACAGCTATAGGAACATTAACTTTTGAACTTCCTGACTTTCATTGCTTTAAATTTCACCTTCAAAGTTCACTCTTTTTTTCTTTGCAGCTGTTGGCCCTGGTTGGTTTTGAAAAGCAGGAGGAAAGAAAATAAGTTCAGGTTTTCTGAGGAGGCTCTGAATTTTATGCATATAACAGGAGATGACTTGGTACTCCTTTGAATATTAAATGAAATCTCCAAAGCAGTTTTGATACACCTAGATTGCTTACAGTATTTCTGTGGAGCTGAGGAATCACAAGATGAAATCTAGAAAGCATTGCACAGCATAGCTCTTTTCCTGCATTTCAGTATGTTTTTTTTCCTGAAAAGAGATCAATGGTATCTGGGAATTCTGATATTTAAAAAGCAAACACTTCAAACTAACAAAAATGGTGTGATTGCAACAACACTGGAGGAGATCATGGGAACATAAGTGGAGTAAAAACAGTAAACATTTTTTCATGTCTAGATTAAGAATGATATCTTCCAGCTGATTTCCAGTTTGGAAATACCAGGAAGACTCCAGGAAGACACCAATGGTATACTTGCAGATTCAGCTTCACTGAGACATTGCTGACTTGAAAAGGCAAAAAAAGGCTAAAAGCTTGTGTTTAGGTTGGTGTGGACATTTTTAAGAGACAGCGGGGGTGGGGGGGAGGGAGAGAGCTAGGAAAATAATCTGAGAGAAAGAAAAATAAAAGAGAATGGGAGAAAACAGGTTAGTGCTTCAGTATTTTTTCCTGAATCTGAATTTGTTGATAAATGAGCTCCAGGCTGGCGGAGTTTCCAAACATTTGGAAATTCTGAATGGGGAGTTATTGCCTTCTCTCCTCTCCCTCTCTCTCTCCCTCTCCCTTTCCTTTCCTTTCCTTTCCTTTCCTTTCCTTTCCTTTCCTTTCCTTTCCTTTCCTTTCCTTTCCTTTCCTTTCCTTTCCTTTCCTTTCCCTCTTTTTCAAAGGGAGCCAGGCCCATCCTCCCAGCTGCAGGGAAAACGCATTCTGTGAGCTTTGAGCTGTTAGGTAACCCAGGCTGAAACAAAAAGTGCCATTGTAGTGTGGCATTTGCCCTGCCTGACCCACCAGTTAAAGGAAGGCATATTTCCTTCTTTCATTGTACACAAACAAACAAAAAGAAAAAAGGAATGCCAGTTTTTCCCACAGTGCATGCATAAATGCTTTTCAAAATGCAAAAGTTAGTACTTTACAGGTTCCAATCGCTTAAATTATGACTTGACTGTTACACCCTCTGATATTTTTAGTGCGCTTGTGCCAAAGGCAATTTAAAATGTGTTTTAAAAATGTTTGCAGGTATAAAAGATTTTAAAGACACTTAGAGCTCTGAACTGTGTGAACCCATTAGTCATGCTGCAAAAACAAACACGTAGGAAACCCTTCCACTAGCAAGAAATTACCAAGGAAGGAATGTTTAGTCCCCAGGGATAGCATATGAATAAGAAAACTGAAGAGTTAAAGTTCTCTCAGATTTTATCAATTCATGTCACCTTAATGACCCCTTCATTCTCTAAAACTTCTCAATAGACAAACAGTTTTTTACTGGATAAAGCTTTCTGATTTATATTTTACAAAGCCTTGTGTCAATGGTAAGACTGTGCAGGATGCCCAAAAGAAATGATCATTATAGTCTCACTGGAAGTATGAAAAAGTCATTTACCTGGATTGATTAAATTCCCATTAACTTCAATGTGTATGTAATGTGCACACCAGCAAGAGCTCTAGTGTGTCACTGCTCATCATTCCAGCCTGGGCAAATAAGATCTGAAGGAAATGCAGTGCCTCCTTGCAGCTTTTTGGGCTGTCTCTGGACTGGTTCCTTGTTCATCCACACCGTTCTTGGCAGCCGTTTGTACAGAAAATCCAAAAAGTTGTGAGAGTCATGAAGATTGTCTTAAAAAGTGGAAGCATTTAAGACTATTGTATGCTTTGTAAGTCATAGCTCCTTAAAATTATTAGGGTCAGTGACTGGTTCAAAGGAGCTGAGGCTCTGAAACATGAAACTTCCGTGGGAGCCATCTCTCTCCATTGTTATAATTGGTGTTACTGGCAAAGAGGATTTCATGGAGGATGTCATGAGACACACAAGTTGTGTCCCTCTCTCTTGGGCAGCACCATTTCATTTCCTCAGTGTTTCCCAACTACCTGCATTTCAGTAGGTGAGTGCAGAGTTGAAACCATTAGTCACAATTAATTTGGTATAATTCCTCTCTGTCTGAAAGAGATGACTACTTTAGGTCAGGTGAAATACATCTGTATCTTTCTGTTGGATGTAAAGGAAGCCTTACATGACAAGCCTAGACCTAGATTTAGATTCCTGAACTGTAGGTATTTGATACTAAATATATCCCTTCTGGATTAGTTTTCCTTGAACGTTAGGGGTACACCTGATAGTGGTGCAGACCAGAGTTACAGGGGAGGCAGGAGGGTAGCAATGATACATTTCATCGAGAACAAATTGATCTTAGGAAGGGAAAACAGAAGTGATGGTGGAACAGAAGTGACTTTCCTTGTTCCCATCCCTTGCTATCACCCCTTAGAGGCATGGAAACATATCTGATGTCTTTGAAATCTTCTGTATTGGGCTACATAAAATGCAAAGGTCAGCATCAGCAGTCTGCTTTCATACTCAAAACTTTTAAATAATTTGCACTTTACTTTCATTAAAAAAAAAAAGGCATATTCAAACCTTAATCTTGTTTTGATTAGAGTTGTCAATTTTAGCTGATGGCATAATGATTTCATTACTAAGAAAATAGAAGTGACCATTGAATAGCTAAACCTAGTTTAGGTGATGAGCAGAAATGTTTCCACTGGAGGACTAGCTGAAAAGACTTTCATTAAGAAAAAACCAAACCAACTACCAAAAAACTCCTTTAATAGTGATTTTTAATTTAAAACTTTAAATTAATTAATGTAACATATTTTTCCTCATTCTTCCATTGCAATCAGAACTCTTGTTTTCAGATCTGCTGAAATATGACAAATCTACTTCAGGATGCAACTCAGTTAAAATACAGCTATGTACAGTCTTTGCACTGTGAAAAATAGGGGAAAAAATCAATTTTCTATTGCTTCAAGCTCTTTCAGTCAACAGTAGCATCAGTGTTTGGGTTTTTAACTCCGCCAGAAATGTAATTAAAATTTGGTTGTGCATAACTATGTAGTCTTACATTTTCATATATATTTTAATTTCATTTAATATTGCATTTTAATACAAACTTAAAATTATATAATTTTATTATTATCACTAGGTTTAAGTAAGTGAAATCCTTATGGATTTATGGAAGGCAGAATAGTGAATTACTGTGAAAAAATCAGTTCAGAATTTGGGATTATTTAGAATTCTTTTCAGACGTTTCTCTAGGTCTACTCAGCATTTGTTTGATTTTGCACAAGCGTCGCTGAGATTTTGTCTTCACAGGACATGCATAGTTGGAGTATTATTTGAATTTAGTCATCAAAAAACTGCTTCATTCTCAATAATATTTGTTGTTCAGCTGTGGGGGTTTTTTTAGTTAAATCAAAAGCATATATATTTTCTGCATGGCTACAATTTGTGACTAAATCCCATCACTGTATCTGTAAGCAAGCCCTTGCCCTGTTTTTGTTTTTCAAGCAAATGACATTATTAGTTTTGTAGTAGCAATGATGTCATGGCAGCAAAGGAAATCTTTGGGAAATGATATATACAAATGCATTGTAAAGACAGTCTCTGTTAAGGTTTTTGTTGCCAAGGTGGTTATAAAACTCCATATAAACACTGTCAAACTCAGCACCTAAAAACATTTGAGGAGAACTACTTTTCCTTACTATTCATTCTCATCGCAGTGCTACAAATAGCCTGAGCCATATTCTTCTCGTATATTTCCATCAAATTTTTCCCCTGCCTGTGCCATCCTCTCCTGGAGATGTTCTACAGACATAGTCCCTTCCCTGGACAGCAAGTAGAAGTGGGTCAACTTTTTCCAGAGTAATTTGCTGTGGGGAATCATCCAGGCAGTAGAAGTGCACTCACTCTGCCCATACTCCTGAGCGAGCACAAAGATGTGCTTTTAGATGTCCCTGGGTCCGCAAAAAGTACTTTTCTCTCTTCATTCTTATCTCCTTGATGTTAGAGCCTCCACAGCTGCACCATGCATGGCTGCTTCCTCCAGGCCCAAAGCATTGCAGGCTCTACTCAGCCCTGTTGCACACCTACTGATTTAGGAGGCATCCTCAAGGCCATAATTGATGTAGTGGATGAGGGAACTCAGCAGATTCATTGCCAGAATAATTTAGTGCTGATGTGGCAAGATTTTTCAGCTGTAAGTGTTAGAAGGGATTTCTCACCTGTGTTGCATTACGAGTTTAATACCTCCAGTGTGTGTGTGTGAGAACACCTCACAGAGCAAGACCATTTCATGGTTTAACATTTAGTGTAATGGGGTCCAATAAAATCACATTAAAAGATGTTAATGTTGCAAAGAAAAACATCAGAAGCAAGGAAATGCCAGAATTAATATGGCCTGTGGAAATTCAGCCTCTTATGCATTATGGTGCAGATCTTATTACCTGACATACTAGGCTTTCCAGGGGGTGTCTTTTTTTTTTCAGTAAATGCATAGTTAAATTTTTCTTTTAATGTTCCTCAGTCTATCTTTGTTAAACGTGAAGCATCCAAAGCCCATACTTAATAAAAAATCCTTCATCATGTAAATATTTACCGTATAAAAATCATATCAAATATTTATTGCAGTCCTTTGGTGCCTAATAAATGCATCCTTTTTTCACAGTGCCCTCATAGTATCAGACACTTTTAACAGTGTTCATATTTGAAATCTGCTGAACCAAGTCAGAGGTAAAGGTAGAAATTTCATAAAACGTTGATTATTTTTTCCCCAGTTTAAGCCAAATGAGACCTTCATTTTTCTGCATAAATGTAACATTTATACACAATCTTCTAAGTTCAAAGTGTAGTTTCCCAGCTTGGATCATTAATTAGTTGTTGGTACAGCTGCAGTAGCAAAACTAGTCCATTTCTCTGGGCAGACTGGTCACTAATGACTTTTGTAATGAGTTTCACAGGTATCTGATGAGTGCTTAGGCTTGTGTTTGTGGTGTTAGTCCCAAATCTAGAAGAGAGGAGAGCAAACTGTGGTGTCTCACTTCAGCCAGTCCCAGTATTCTTCTGCTGTCCACACCACACCCCTACATCTGTCACATTTTTTTCACTTGGCTTCTGCTCTCCTCTAGTTTTACCACCATCAAGAGCTCATTCTTCTTTTGTCCCCTGATTTCTGTTCCCTCTCCCCGTTCTTTTTTCTCTTTTTTTCTTCCCTTCATTTGAATCTAGAGGGTTTTTTTTTCTTTCAGGACACTGCATGGGTACCCTGTACCCAGGGTACTGCACAGTGGGATATGAAAGTGACAAAGCAAAGAGGGACAGTTTTGATAATGTCAAATTTCCTGATGGCATGGGCTTCTGCTGGCACTCAGAAGTGATCCTAAGTCTCATTCAGCACCAGCATCTTTGAGATGGAGAGTATTCAATTCAGATAAGGTCTTCAGAAATTCAGGAGACAGACTGCAACAGGAGTTCACTAACAGTGTGACAACAGGGCTTTTAGAATCTTACAAACTGAAATAAATGTGGGCAAAATTTCACAGAAATTATAATTCCTGGGTATCGGTGCACCTTAAACTCTTCCCCTCCCCTCTCAGTTTTGGGATTTTGCCTCCAATTTTCAGGCTCTGAAGCCAATCAGCAGCATAATGATGTGACTTTTAAAACATGGACACAACAGTCTGTTCTCACAAATATTTTTATTTAAAGATTTTTAGCTGAAACTTTTCAAGTATTTTGTAGCAGGCAACCAGAGTAGGAGAGTTCAGTGCAGTTCAAGAAAATTCAAACTGAAACTTACTCTTGTGAGTGATTCTCAACATGCATTTAACTGAAATGGTGAGAAAACCTGTGTAAACAGAGAGGGGGGAAAGGAAAACAGAGCAGGAGTAAAGAAAAAGGTTCTTTTTATAGCATTTACACATGAGAATGTAAATAAATGTGGTGTTAGTGAAAGTTAATTATTTTGAAAACAGTCAGCAAGGCAGATTAAGAGGTAAAACAGTGCAGCTGAAGACAAAGGAAATAATATTTAGTCTTTGATCAGAAGTTTTCACTGTGATTTTCTGTTCACCTTCAAGGGTGGCATAATTTTATGAATAACAGAATTTGTTTTGCTACTTGAGTAGCCTTGAAGAGAAATGGTGTTCATTCCACATGGCCACTTGAAAGAAAATCCCATGCCTGTTCCTCCTTTAAGAAATAACATTTTTATTTATGAAATCTTTTCTCTCAAAGAGGGACCCTACAGATACACAATGAAGTTTACATTTAGTCTCAGAGGAAAAGCCAAATCTATACTCTGTGCTTCTGCACATTTCTTCAGATAATGATCATAGATGAATTGCATCACCTCTATGCCAAGCTGCAAACCTGAAATATTCTCACTTTTTGAAGTGTTTTGCTTTCATTGCAATATTCTTAAATAAAAAATACCCACTTTTTTTTCTCCCCAAGTTTGTTGCATTGCACAGGAGGTGAGTCATTTTGATACAACTGCTCAGTGGCTTTTCTGCTGTGACCTTTCAACTTTTACCAAACTTTATCAGTTGGGTTTTTTGTTGTTGGTTTTTTTGGTTCTTTTTTGTTTTAATGTTTACCAAGCAGATAAAGCATAATCTTCCAATTGCCTTGTAATCTTGGTCAAAGCAAAATGCAGAAGTAGTGTGAGCTGTGGCTGGACAACTCATTTGTGAGAACCCAATTACTGCATCTCTCATCCCTGCCCAGGAAAACCAGGGGTCTTAATACATTCTGTATGTTAAAAGTGCTCGGATAATGTTAGAGTATGTTTGAACTATCTTTGGACTTCTGTGGCAGTTGCCCACCACAGGACATGCCATCGCTTTGCAAATTCTGGGTGTCGGGATGTCTGGGTGACTGTCAGACTCTCCAGCAGCTGGTTAAAGTCAGCGGTTGAACTTTCCTGACCTGGGGAGTGAGGTCTGAGCCCCAGTGCAAATGTGACAGACAGTGCCACTGGTGGCAACCACAGAACAGCAAAGAAATGGGAAAGGAATATGTAAATACTAGTAAATTTGAGACCAAGGAGATAGCAAAAATATGCTGGATATGACTGTATGCTAAAGGGATATGGAAAAAGAAGATCTACTAGGATTTATGTTTAAATAGCTACTAAGCACATACTTAATTTTTGATTAATTTAAATTATATTATATTATTGTATTTTATAATTCTAAATACATTATGTTTTCAATAATTTTAAATTATATTTTATATGCGAAATGAAAATATTATTTTTCTGGTCAAATCCTCTGTAACTCAGTTGAGACAATCTGCTCCTGAAAGTACACAATTCCTGTCAAGGACAGGACAGTTGTAATTTCAGTGTCTTTAAATTATTTTAAATATATTTTTTGAACAGTTCCCTATGACATTGACACTCAGGAGACACTCAGTATAGTAAGCTGAATAAATATTTCTCATGTTTGTACATAATGCACACCGAAGGCACTTTTCATTTTAGGTGGTCATGTGCTTATGTATCTGATGTATTTTATTGTGTTTCAGATCTTCGCTACTTTAATAACAATGTGGTTAACACGAAACTATAGCAATGATGTTTGCACCTGAATATTTATGAATTAGTGCCTGTCAGGTTTGGGTTTGTGTGAGCCCTGACTGTGTCTCATGCTCTATGAGTGTCTCATCTCTATGAGTGATGTTGCATGGCATTCAGCTGAGGGATTTAAGGAAAATATTTAGTGTTAGCCTAATCCTTTTATCTGCTGGAGCCAGTGAGTGTTTTGTCATTTGTCAGTAACTTCAATAGAAGTGAGTCACAGTCACAATTTTTTTTCTCTGAAATACTTTTATAGTAGCAAAAAAGTATAGAAGAGTTTCTTGATGCAAGGTATCCTGAAACTTGTCGTTGAACTTGCTGGTTGTAAAGGGAATGGTTTTTGTATTGTGTCTCTCACACCAAGTAAGTCCCAGTGAGTGATATTTCTAGGTGGCTTTAAAACTGGAACTTTGAAATCTCCCACAGAGCCCTGGATTCTGCGTTAGCAAGCTAGTGAGCAAAATGTTTTTTCCTATGCTGAAAATACAAGTAATTTAGATTACCAGAAGGTACAATTAAATTTTTGCTGTAAATCATGAAGATCCCGAGGAGATACCTAGTCTGCAAGAGAACAGTTTTCTATTTTTATTTGAAAGTGATGGATTTTATCACCTCCAATCAGCCTACAGCAGTGTGTTGTGGAGATCAAGTTGGAAGCTGAAATTCCTTTTATGTACTTATATATTGTTAAAATGAGTGAAAATGGTGTATGTGTTCATTGATGCAATAGGAAAATACAGTTAACATACAGTTAGCAGATTCACAAAATGAAAAATACCATATGAGTTATTTAACTAACGGTGCGCTTTGCCCCAGAACCTGGTGTTTATTATTGTGAGCTTTAGCAGGAAACAGGGGCAGTATCAGTTGGGAAAACATTTCTTGGCCAAGCTGAGAACAGTATGGCTTTCTCGTTTCAAAGAGGGGAACCTGGTTCTTTGGTTTCTTTGTTCCTAGTTAAGACTACTCCCCAAGCTATTTTAGCTGAACGTTTTACATACTAATGGAGCCTGGGGAAGTGCAGTTGGCAGCTGTTCATGGGATAATAATGAAACACACTGTTTAGTACTGCAAACTGCTGCTGTAAAGTGCGGGAAGTATTTTATAGAGATCATGGTGAGCAGAGCAGGATCCGCTTTAAGTTCTGCTGTAAGTGCGTGAATGGAGAGCATGGAAGTTGTGTTTCAAGTGAGAGTAACCAGCACTGCTTTGCTTTTTGCAGGTAAAGAAACCGTGCCCAGAGTCCGATGGTTCAGAGCCACAGAATCCCAGGTACGGTACTGGAGGGCTGACACCGCGTGGCTGCGGCGCGGTGGCAGAGCGCAAGGCCGAGCTGTGCTGCGGATTTGTAGCATCAGAGCCCCGGAGTCATGTTTTGCAAGGAACGAGTGGTTGGATCAGTCTTAATGGTTTTCACTCTGAAAGGGTTTTTTTTCCTTTTCTGAGTCAAAGATGCAGCCCAGCGTCTGGGTTGTTGAGTTTAGATGATGCCGTAACACTGAATGTGTTCACATTCAATCGAAAAAAACCCCCAGCTATTATATAGTGTAGGGAAATCTGTGTCATCAAATCTCACTTTCTTCAGTTATCCCTTTTCTGCATACTTGAGTCTTGAAGTTTATTGAAAATATGTTTTATTTCCAGTGTGGAAAATTAATCTTTTATTCGGGAAAATTCTTCCTTACCAAAACTTCTTTTGTTTTCACATGTGAAAAACACACTGTGTTCATAAGCTGGGAAGAAGCCATACATTCCTTTCCAGCACAGTCGTTTCTAATTTCATGTACATGGGAAAAAGGAAATGGATTTAACTTCCATGTTTTGCTCATGTATGTATGGGTATGGATAATTTTGAGCAAGTGAAGTAGTAGTTTTTTAGATATGTATCTTCCTTAGTAAACTGGTGGAGAGTTTTCTTCAATTTTTAGTGAGTGCTTTTTGTCTTTGTCTTGCTTCTGTATAGAAGACTATTTCAGTGTAATAAAAACTCGTAAGCTTTCATTGTGAGGGGAGAGCCACAAAATAAACCTGACATTTCATTAACATTGTCACTAAAACTCAAAAATGTTAAATAACTCAGTGTTTACCCCCCAAACCCATCCTTAACTATGTCTTAACTATGTTCCTTAATTATTGTAGCAGGATCCTCTGGGCGTCACCTGCAGTATCCAAGGCCATTATAGTATCTGTGGCTTGAGCTGCACTGTGCACCATCTGAATTTCTTTGATTAGGTCATGTCTGTTATTAATATGTCTTTTCATTTAGTTTGGTAAGAACTGAAAAGGGAAGAGATAGTTCAATGGCAAAATATGCTTTCAGTGTAGTCAGCAGAAGTTTTGACCAGGACTTCAGTGGAAACATGCTTTGCCCTTCAATAACTTCTCGTAACTTCTCAATGAAATATATATTTGCTGTGCCTCTGTTTTGGATTAAAATTTATTATAAAGGTCAAGTTCTTTCTGAGTATTTTGACACCATGGAGAATCCCAACTTAGCACTCATATATATAAGTGCGTAGTTTTAAGTGTCGTGATTGCCCAAATGAAATTATTGTGTCTCAAGCCTTTAAAAACTGTGAATTCCAGTCTGATATAATTTCATCAAAGTGTGATGAAAACAAACTGTAACAAACATGGGGACTCAGAATGCAGTGCACTGTTACTATCTCTGCACATCAGAACATTTCTTACAAGGTGTAGTTAAATTCTTCATATTAAGTCTGAGGAGTAAGGGTTTTTTTTTTCTTCCAACTGTGCAAGAGAACCCATGTTACAAATAGTCAGTCTGGAGGTTAAATCTGGTAGTTTTAAAGTGCATTTTCAAACATAAACACTTTTCATTTTGAGCTCTGCAGCCTCAGTTTGAGGATATATCAGATAGAGTTGAAATTAGTGTTCCTAGCCTGAGCGTGTGCACTGCTGTGCATACAGCCTGAAGTGGGATTTTTGGTCACGATGTGAGTTTGGTCTTGGAGAGGAATGTCTGACAGACCTCGGGCTGGAACAGCACTAGAGGGCTCTGTGTGGCACATCACACTTTAGAGCCTGGAGCAAGGTAATTCTTCTCTAAACAAGGCTTAAGTGAAAACACTGCACATAAAATGAAACATCAGCATAAAAATGAATGCTGGAGACACACAGCCTTACAGAATAGCTCCTGGCTTGGGACCTAAGGCCAATATCATTCATTTATTTAGCTAGCTTTATAGTCTGTTAGTTTTGGATTTGAAACTATTACAATAAATGCAGATGGAAAGTGTTTTTACAGTAGGGAAGTAATTAAATTGGGTGTGGGAACTTTGTCAGGAGAATTCTTGGAGTGACATGTGTGTATCAGCAGATTCTTTGTCTTGCTTGGCCTGGGTTTGTCTTTTAGAAAGAAACATTCAAACTGCAGATGTGACTACTAAATTTTTTTAAGAGATGTACTAACCTATGCAGCATATCAAAAAATGCTTTTCAGAAGTAATCAGCTATACATGCAGTAAAAATCAACCTCGCCAGCATTTATTTATAGAAAGTGGTTGTTGTTTAACAGACAGGTAAACTGCACAGAGGGAGAGGGATGTGTACTTAAGAATTGAAGTTAAGGTGGATAGGCGAGTTGTGAACACAAAAGGAAACATAGGACCCTTCAATGTCACTGACAGACATTTTGATTCACAAGCAACTTTGTCTTACAAATTCTGTCAGAGTTTCTTGGGAGTTATTTTTATCAAATCCCTATGAAGGGATTGTGAATACTTCCTTTTATACCTAAGTGGTGGCATTATACCTTACAGTGGTGGTATTGTGGCTGTATCAATATCATGGCGTTCTTTCTTAATAATTCCATAGTAAAAATCAAATTCACCCTACAAAATTCTTTCTGGGGACGTTGGTGTGTGACACAGAGGCAGTGAATACTTGGGACTTGCCAGCTGTTCTACCACAAGTCAGGAGCAGGCAGGAGTAGCATGGTGGACAACTCTGACATGCTGGCTCTGTATCAAATTCACTAGCAAGGTTAGGCCGAGAAGTTCCTGTGTTCAGAGCCTACAAACACACATTGCTCTTAATTTTCTTATATGATGGGTAGCTTTAAAGTGGTATCAATCCCGAGTTTGCTGAACAGCTCCTACATGAAATTTAATGTCATACAAGAACTGTTGAAATCTAGAGCAGTGCTTGAAAGTTAACTTGTTTGCAGTTATCAACGACCTTCCTTTTTCCTTAGATAACAAAAAAATGCCATTTTAATTCTAATAAGGAAGCATTGTTGCCCTAAAACCTGTAAGCTACACTTAAAGCCTCATACCATGTGACCTGCTAAAATGATAGAATATGTGTAATTCTGAAGTCTGGTGAAATGATAAATACGAAGTCCTGAATTCCTGCTCACACTCAGCAACAGCATGTTCTATTTGGCCACACATCCCAGGCCAGCATCTTTCTTTGAGACAGCAGTCTGCTTGATAAATGCATCTGTGCTACCCCCAAATCCTCCTTTCCACACCACCAGGCCTGCCAGAGGTTCCACTGTAAGACCAAGGCAACGACATGAACTGAGGTATGAGAGCAAGTATTGGTTTTTCTGGGCTATAAAATGTAATAGGGAGGAGAGAAATGAAAGGAGGGAGAGGAAGTCACTGCAAATGGAAATTGAGCAGGGTCTTCTACTGCTTCCTCAAAGTTCACTGATCATAGGGAAAAAAATCATGGTATTTTATCTTCTGGAAAGGATAGAAGACTCTGTAGAAGAAAGAAGATATTTTTCTGATCATTTAAACACAGTTTCTTTTTTTCCTGGAAGGGTAAAGGAAAATGGCTGAATATTTCACATACTTTTCCTCTTTAAACTATGATATTTATATTGTGATGAAGATATCTATAGGAAGAAAGGGAAAACTTGAAGATTTTGATGAGTATTTTGTAAGTTTGGGATAAAAGTTACCTGACAAATCAACTTAGGAAAATACATAGTGGTGTCAAAAATACATTACTTGTGTATTTGCAAAAAGGCAATGGATCTTTGTATTAATAAATTAAAACTAAGCCCTGTAGAGCAAGAAGCCCTCCATTTTATTGCATGATTTTTCCTACGAACCCGTGGATCCAATATTTCCAGTAATATCCATTCTTCCTGTCTTTTCTTTACATACTTTTTAAAAAAAATTCTAAAAGCAAAGGAAAAGGAAATGAAGCCAGTCTTAAGCAAATCCTCATGTTATCAGATGCTGTAAGAAGAGTGTCAATCAGAGGCACCATAGTTACTGCACTAATACCAGCTAGATGGGATTTGTCCCTGTGTGTTACCAAACTACAAATTCACCAGTGATGATCACTGGTAAATACTGAATCATATGCACAGACCCGATTGCCAGATAAAGCAGTTATCCAAAAAAGTGCACAGGGATTTTTTATGTGTTTAAAAAAGGCCTTCAATATTTCAATTTAATATGGGTTTCAGTGAGGTTCTTAGCACAGATTGCAGCTGTTCATCAGATGATTGCTGTCCTGTTCTTCAACACCCACACTTCTATGTGCACCACATAGTAAGAATTAAAAGATACGAATTCCTGTTTCCGTTTCATCTTAAAAGTCTCTCTTAAAGCTTTTGAATGAGAAATAGGCTTTCACATTTTCTCAGTGATCTCATTTTGATACCTACGCATGGTTTTCCATTGGTCAGCAAACAGAGTGCACATACATGTCCAGAGACAATTATTGTCATTAATACATTCACAAGTAAATAGAGGGTATTGAATGTCAGTGAGAGCTACCACAGTTTTTACATTCACTTCACTTGACCAAAGTTTTTTCCTCTGAAGTTTGGGCACACTGTTGTGGATGCAATGTTCACTATGTTTACTGTATCTGAGCTATGCTAATGCTGCATGTGTGCATTACCAAACACTGTTTCCATGACCATTCATACATTTAAAAAAAATAAAAATAAAAGTAACATGTATCTTCTGCATCTTATTCCAGACAACCAGATCATCAAAAGGGTTTCATTCTCATCAGTTTCAACTAAAATACACCTGAGATTTCTTTCCCCAACTAATTCCCTCAACAAGACCTTAACAGTCGTATCTCAGAATGATCGCGGTAATGGCTCATTCTTTCAGTCAGGCATTGGCTGGCCCATATTTACCAGATCTAAGACTGTAACTCCTCAGCCCAAATCCAAGCTTTACAGGCATCTGACAGATTCTGTGATGAAGCTGTCATACCTTTCCCATGTCTTTGGAAACAGTTCACCCACTGCATACGCATTCCTAGTAGAGTGGGACCAGCAGTATCTTCCCATTCATTTGCAATTTAAGAGATGAACAGCATTATTGTTATATAGCAAAGAGGAGCTTGCAATTGAGCTGCTGAGCAAGAAAAGCCAGCAGTAGCTATGGAAACTGTGATTAAAGTTTCAGCAATTATACTAGAAAAAACAAATAGTATTGGTTGTGCAGTAAAAATGAGCAAACCAGTCTACCTAGCTTTCATATGTGTTGTTTAAACACACTAGGCTCCCAAATTTTCTTCTCATCTGTGTCTTTGAAATTTTTTAGAAGGTGAGGGTTTGTTGTCTTCTGAACCATGTGTGGCTTATCTTGACCAGAGGATAATGCTCTTCTGAGTCAGGAAAAGTGTAGCTCCACTGTATCCCATAATGAATAATCTGTAGATCATAATGATGTAATAAATGGGTTTCATTTGAGGAAATGAGTTGTTGAGAGGACTCTAATTTAGACTTTGAAGGTGAGATTCATCTCCTCCTGAAGTAGACATGTAAGGCAGGCACTTCTGAAATGCCATTTATTTGAACTTCTTTCTATTGATAGCTTACTGTATCCTTCTTCTCCTGAGGAACCATGCAGGCTCCACCAGCAATCACGTGTTGCTCTGCTGATTTGTTGTAAGACCTGCTGTATACACCATATGACCAAAGGCAATGAAAGCATTTCTTTCAGTTTTACAGATTCACTGTTTCTGCAAAACCAGTCAATTCCAGAAGGGAATACCTGCAAAAATAAGGTTAATCTTTAGCCAGTAAAAAGTACTTTTTTACTAGCTTCTGGTATTTCTTGGGCTTGGGGCAAACTATAAGGAGGAACAGACATAGCAAAACAAATTTGCTATGAAAAGACAGAATAATTAAAGTTTAAATTGAAAGACTGCCACAAGTAATTTTGGGAACTGGAAGAAACACCAGTCAACAGGAGGGATGGTATATGCCAGAATATAGCTTTTATGTCAGTGATGCCACTACAGTTATAAACACTTCACCTAAGTGTTTGGCAGGATCAAGCTCAGTCATTTCAGTCAAGACAGTGACTGGCAAAAAACACAATTTTCCAATTTTAAAATAACTACATTGTGGAATAAGATTTCTCATGAAGTCTACATTCTGGGACACACAGGCTTAGCTTGCAGAGAATGTTTTATACAAATCTGTTACTTATTAAAGTTTTGGTGCACGCATTTAGTCTGCATGCCACTCAGGCAGTTGGAATCAATCAAAGTAACATGGTTAGGGAGATGACTCTTCACACACATGTGGCTGAATGACACACAGCAACCATGACAATTGCACTACAGTTCCTACAAGGAGCAGTTGCCTTGCTGTGTGAAAATTTTATTTTCAGGTATGTAGTTTTCAGGCAACGCAAGTCTCTCCTATTTTTAGAGCAGTCTGTGTGGTATCTCTCTGCCTTCTGAGCACTGTTCTCATTCCTTAACTTTAGAAATTCAGTCTTCTTATTACCCAAGGCCTATTGAAGCTGGTCACTGTCTGCCCGTCGGTTTTTGTTGGCTCTGGATCAAGCCCCCAAAGAGTTCTAAAAATATATATGATATGTTTACAGAAATTACAATAATCTATTTAGAGTGCAAATACATGGTAACTGATGACATCACAGGGAAGTATTTTAATGGTTTATATTAACAGATCCCTGTGGCTTATAACAATAAAAGTAATGTATTTTTTATATTTCATGTCTGTTAAAAATTCCTGGGTTTTTTTGTTAATATTGGGCATAACATACTTTCTGGGATATTAATAATAATTTATCTCTGTGATCCCAAGCCAGATCATGTCAGTGTTAAGACTTCCATTAACCTGAGTCAATAGTGGGTCAGACTTTGGAATAAATGAAAGCAACAAAACCCAAGTCTTGAACCTTTTTTTTTTAAATTTATATCACCACATTAAAAAAAAAAATTGTATAAACAAGATTTTAACAGAAGTGTTAGTGGAAGTAATTTGGAGATTTTGGAGATCAAAGTGCCTTGTGATTCTTGAATTTGCTAAAGAGAACAGGATTTCTGTATTAATTAATGTATCCATCAAATTTTGTATTTGTTGAATCTTCAGGAATATCTTAGATAGGGTAAATACTGGTTTTGAGTGTAAGAAGATAAACTAAGTTTACACCTGCAAATGTTTTTGCTTAATCCAGTAGTGTCTTAAAGTCTTATCCTAAAATTTATCTGGATTTTGAGCCATAAAATGACACTGTTTATTCTTCTTACGTGTGCAGCACATGTAATCACAATGAGAAGGAGCTCTGTTTCTTTCTCCTGTGGTCTATTTTTTGCTCTGTCATATCACATTACAGCAATACACAGGAGAACTAATTCAGACTCTGTTCCAGCTTCTTTGACCTCTTGTATACTCTAAATATATTTTACCGTTGGTGAGCCTGAGTAGTAAAAGTATTTGATTCCACCTACTTTGCACTTCAAATATAGCTGGGAAAGTTCTGAGAAGAATGTAGACAATGAAAAGAAAATGGCTATTGAGATTCAAATTGCCTGTTCTGAGATTGGTACAGGTTGATTTTTATATGAATCACATCTTTCCTCAAATATTTTTAAGTGTAATTTCTTGGCTAGATGTTTCACATTTTAAATGTCATCAGTCAGTCTTATGTACTAAATAAAATATCTAATCATAGTAAATAATAATAGTAATGATAATAATAAAATGAAAGCAAAACCAGACCAAACCAAAACCAAAAAACCAAACCGAAACAAGAAACAAAAACCAAAAAAACCCCCCAAAAAACTCCACCAACACTACAAACAAGTGATGCACAATAGAATTCCTTGCTGTCTGCTGACTAATGCCAGACCCCCTCCCAGAACCCAGATAATTCCCACTTCTGGGTAAATCCTCCAGTTCATAAGCTGGGCATCATATTCTGTGGTGTGGAATATCCCTCTGGCCCATTCAGGTCACCTGTCCCAGCTATGCTCCCTCCCAGGCTTTTTTGCTTACCTCCTCACTGGCAGAGCATGAGACATCAAAGAAAAAAGTCTGTGACTTAGGATAAACACGACTTACCAAAACCAAAACATTCTCATGCTGAATCCAAAACAGCACTGCAACAGCTACTGAGAAGAAATTAACTCTATCCCAGCTAAGGACAAAAATGAACAAAAAAAATCCAGATAAAAAGAGACCACATGCAAATAAGGTGATTGAGACCACATGCAAATAAGGTAATTGTAAGTTTGCTTTCTTTTTTTTTAACGTCTACATCTTCCACACATTACACAAATGTGTGTTAAAACTGCTGTAATATTTTAGGCTTTTCCTCCCCTCCTTATGTTAAGACAGCCTTATCAGAGAGCAGTTCTGTACCTGAGCTCCCTCCACACACAGCTTAGTCTGAGCACCAGTCAGTGTTGTTCTCCTCTGGGAACAGAAGTCAAAGGATCCAGATGACAAGGAGGGAAAGAGGCTCCTCCATAAGCAGCATCTGGCTCTTTGGCAGATTTGTCAAGCACTTCTGCTAATGGGTTTGGATTTGCCCAGGGGTCTTTTATGTGGTTACATTGCAGATGGTCTGTCTGTTCTATCTTCTTCTTTTGAACACTTTTATTAAAAAAAACCCCAAACTGATAAGGTTCTTTATGGGTCTCCCAAGATGCTTGTGCAGGCTCCTTTCTGTTAGTCATCGCAAAGCTTTCCATATATCCAAATGTGTGTGTTGAGTTTTGTTGGCAATTCTGGACTTAGTTCTCCAGTTTAGCTGCCAAGTGATATAATTTATTCTGATCTGAGTTTGTATTATTGTCAAATTTCTTTGGGAATTTCTTAATGTCATTTGTAGAGCAGAAGTAACTTTGCCTCCCCTTGAAGCATGAAATATACTTGCCTTACACTAGCCATCCACCTTTGAATATGTTCAAATCTGGATTTGGTTAAACGTGAAAATTAGCATGATGGTCTCAATCTAATTCATAGGGTATTTGTGTCTGCCATTTAAGAGAGGCCCAGGACTGAAGCAGCAAGTCTGTGGGAAGGTATGTTTGGCAGAGCTATGGAGAAAGGCATATGCAGTGCCCAAATAAATAAAGCAATTCCATGGATCAACTTTTTAACAGAATTATTTATTGTGTGTCGTGAGTGCAGAAGAGGGCAGAGAGGGAGAACATCCTGTTTGGTGAATTCCGTTTAAGTTCTGTTTCAATTTACAACTAAATCTCTGTCACTTTAATTTTTAAGGGTTTTGGGATTTTATTTGCTTTTCAGTGTAGAAGTAATTGGCAGGTGACTAGACATAAGATCATGTTTTATTCCTATGTTATTTCAGGCTTATGTCTTATTTTCCTTCTAATTATGTAGATTAAATTAAATAGAAAATAAACCCCTGTGCTCTCAAAGATGTAGTACTTTTCATGACTTTCTCAAAATAGTACCAGAGAAGCACATTCATCCCTCTTAGCATTTCATTATTATACCATGTTTCCCAACAGCAATACTTTAACATTTGCTGAGAAACAAGAATAATTGTATTATAAAACGCAATCGTGTTGTTATGAACATCTCGCACCCTGCCCTGTCTCGCAAACCAGGTTCTTGGGGAACCAGTGGGGAACCTGTGCTAAATGCAGTAAAGCTGCAGTCTTACATCTGCAGTATGGACATGGGTGGACTTAAAAACCAGCAGCACTGTAGGGCTTGTTTCCTGCTACCTTCTTTTTCCCTCAGTACTTGGACAAAGAGGACATTTAATGATTTTAAAAGGCTAAGCATTACGTCAGAAGTCTTGGTGAGATCCAACCATTTGGTGTAAACTGTGTTTTGAACAGAGGGAGCTATAAATGAGGGTTACCAGCAGAGAGGCTGGTTCCCAGGGCTGCTGTGTGTGTGCTGGGGCAGTGAGGGCTGGAGTGGTAGCTCTGCCAGTACCCCACTCCTGTGGCTCTGGCCAGGCAGGCAGGTATGCCCTGGACTGGTGGCTGGGTTATCAACACGCAGGCTGAGCTGGAACTGGAGGTGTTACAGATTTGTAGCTGCTACCTGCCCCTTCTTGTCGCCCAAGGGGATAATTCAGGCAAGGAGAACTGTGCCCCAGAGTTCTCAGCGACACGTATTTATTAACTCTCAGAAAAGTCACCTACTTCACCCCAAATGAAAAAGGTGTGCATGCTTTAAGTTTCAAATTATAAAATAACTTGGGGAAATCAAACAGCAAAGCAAAATGAAGTGTAGTCGCTTTATATCAGTTGTAAAGAGCAGCCACCATTGGTGCATTTATCAGAGCATCATTCTCTCTCTTGCTCAGAATAATGGAATTTGTTTTGAGTGTAATTAGTTATGGAAAGTTCTTTCAGATTCTTCCAGGCAATGAGGTCACCCTGGGCAAAATGACAAGGGCTGTGTGCAGCACACCTAGTGTACCTTGCCATCTGGAATGGCTGTGCCCAGCTACACCTTGCAGCAGTGATCAGATGCTGAAGCAGTTAAGGCATCAGGCAGCCAGCAAGTTGCAAATATTTGTTTTATATTCTAAACCAAACTCATTGTTGGGACTGCGATTAGAGAACAGAAATAATTGCTTTTGACACAAGCTCTTTTGGAGCCAATCATAATGTGCTCCACATGAGGTAAACTACAGAATATTTGTCTTGGGAGCCAAGATTCAGATCAGGTTTAACTTACAAGGGGGACTTCACTGTTAAAAGTGAGATGTGTTAATGTTTCCCACGTTAAGACTGCTTGCCAGTAAGTCTCTGTATTTTATATTTACCAAGAGAAGATTCAGTATGTTTGCATTAAAATATGAATAGAGCATGAAAACTACAAGTTTTTGGCAAGTCCTGTATTCTGCCTAGTCTATCATCATAACTCATCCTTTCTGGAAGCTGATGAAGTTCTTGCAAGGCCCCTGTACTGGTGGCTAAAGAAATTACATTGAAATGAGGTATGGTCACTCTTAATACAGCACACCTGAAAGAGCTTCTTTCCCTTTGGACATTTCCTGGTGAAGAAGAACCATGTTATAATAACTAGTTTGAAATATAACAGACATCTCAATTTAGGGTGAGTCAGACATAACCCACCCCTTGCTCTTTTTTTTGTGAAAATATGAGTTCACACTTACTTCATGCAGTCCAGGCTACACTGAAACCAACAGCAAAATTCCCAGCCTTTCATCCCTGATTTCCCAATTTTAGATTTGCTTAAATATTGTCTGACATGAATACAGTTGACATCATTATATTTACACTGATAATATTTTCTGCAGTAAGCAATGTCATTTTGAAGGCTGTGTTTTACAAAGGACGGGTTAGCAACAGGCTAGTAACTGGCAGAGCTGATCATCTCCACATTCCTCTGCATATATGAGAAACAGTCTTTGTTGCTCAAATCAGACTCAAAACCACCAAAGATTTTGTGAGATTCTTCAGTCATTGGGTTTGTTACCTGTTCCTTATGTCCAAGCAGGTCGTCTGTCAGAGATGTAGAAGGGATGCTGAAATTTCCAGCAGATTTTTCAGATGTGACTCTGAGCAGTTGTTCTGCCGAAGTGGTGGCATAGTGGGGAAGGCCACAGGCTTGCTGTTTGCATTCCAGCCATCTCCACAGAAGTGTTTGTTATTTGTTTATGACACAGCACATCATGTTGTCAGGACCACAGCATTTGCAAGTGCCCGTCACATCTGGAAGTGATCAGAAGCTTGTGGGCGAACTACTCTTTGAAAATGTGGCCCTGTGATCCAAAGACTTGCATTTAGATCTTATGTATCTGTAAACTGGTAGTTTATATTTCATGTAAGTTGGATACTTGACAAGCTCCCTGTGGAACTGTGGTGTCATATTCACTTTTGATTTATTTAAATACTCACGTAAGGACTCCAAAACCTACTTCAGTCTTCTTATTTTTTTTTTTTTTTTTAAGTAGCAGGTGCCTGTGTACCTTTATGTGTTTTTTATTCACATGCCCAGGCTTGGGATGGGCTGGCCTCAGCCTGTACGTGGAGTAAGAGAATTGAGCACCCAGCCCTTCTGTCTGCCATTCCTTCAGACCCTGGTCCTTGACACTTATTAGTTTAGATGTTGTCTCTCTGGCTCCTGGAGTGGCTTTCTCCAACCAGGTGCCTTTTTCCTTAAGAAGATGGGAATTATCTATTCAGACACCACATTACCTCTTTCCAGATACTTCCTACAGTGACTGGAGTGTAAACCATGAGCTAAAATTGCATCCCATCAAAACTGGGGCTGTCACATCAGGATAGCCCAGAAAATAGATCTCAAAGGCTGAGATCCAGCTGGCCAAAAGGTATTGCTCTGCATAGCTTTGCTTTTTGTGTGTGCATCAGTTTATTATATCACAATTTAAGAGTTTTCCATAGAAAACTATCATTTGCCTTCATCACCAATCTTAAACTTCAGAGTGGAGAGAAAAGGTGGAAGAGGAGCATATGGAAAAAAAGCGCCTCCCATTACTTACCTTTTCAGTGTCAGCCTGCCTATTTCCCTACTCTGAATCTTTGTTTTGTAATTGAAAAATCTCCTAAGCATAGAGAGGATGAGCTGAGGGTAAATAACTAAGTATGTTCCACTCCCCCTGATTTGTCTTGATTTTTATTTATTTGTTTTAATCCTTGTTGGCTTTGGACAAGTCAGCTACATGTCCAACAAGAGAATCCAGAAATGGCTCCTAGATATTATTCAATGTTTTATCCAAAACTGTGGAAATCCAAATCAATTTTACATTGTCTTTTACTTGTGACAGGGAAATGGCATTCATTTCCAATAAAAATGAAAACAGTGATAAATTAATGTAATGTGGGTTTGTGGCTGATTGAACTGCACTACAATAGACTTTTTTCTGTGGTTTTCTGGGAAACCACGTTAAATGACATTGAAGTGAAATAAAATGTCTCAGTCAATCAGAAACAAGGGAAACCATGCAGTTACTGACTTTTAAGCAAATAATAGTTTTCAGCAATTATATAGCACGACAACCCAAGCTGTCTAAATTCATTGGTGTGTTTAATCATCATAAGAGCAAACCTAAACTTTTCACTTTCAGGCACAAGAAGAAAACACCAGTTTTTCTTTTCTGGCAAAAGTAAACTTGAATTTCTAAGCATTTATCTTTCACAGAATTTATTCGTATCTTCTCACTAGAGTCACAAAGAACAAATACATAAATCCCTTTCAGAAAAAAAATACTACCAGCTTATTACTATAGCAGTAGCCATATACTAGATTAACAAAAGCTTCAGCTTTTGGCAGTTGTTCATGCAGTAAGTAAAGAGAGAAGCATAGAATAGATTAATAAAGACAAAAAATATATACACCTAATTGTTAGGAAGCACAGAGAAGCTCAAAATAGCACAGAGTCAAATAAGGGAGGGTGATAGCAAAACCTTAACAGGGGAAATGGGTGTGGGGGGTGGGGAAGAAGCTGCAAAATAAATGTCTTTTTCTCTAGCTGTGAATGGTGTGAGGGGGCAAGCTACAATGCCGGCCTTTGTCACCAAACCTGCTTGCCCACGTTCTCAGCTGAGCCCTCTGCATCAAGTGCATCCCAGGCACTGACACTGTCTGCCTGTCAGACAGCTCCTGTAAAGTAATACTGTCTGCAGGAGGGTTTTTTTCTCCTGGAATTAGAGCTTGAATAGCCCAGAGAAGGACAATAGGCAGGAAAGCAAAACTGAGATACCATCACAACCTGTGCCCCTTTATGCCCCAAAGAATTACCTAAGGAGTCCCGTCCTCTGTAAGACAAGCAGTTTATTTGAGATTGTAAGAGCTATTAAACAAAATCAGGCACTTTTGAATTTTCCTCAAATTATTGTTCCTTTGTACTGGAAGGCCCCTCTCCACAGTGCAGTTATTGCAATATCTGGGTATTGGTTCTTTCCCTGTAAGCTTGAACTCATGTGCTGGGAAGCTGCATGGTGATATTCAGGCTTTTATCAAATAGTCCATAGGGACACTACTACAGTCCTTACTTTATACTTACAGTTTTGCAAAGCACAACCTCATGATATTTTTGATTTTTATTACCTATGTGGTGTTCCTTAACATGGTAGAAAAACTTGGATGTTTTATTTGTTTCACTAAGGTTCCCTCTCTTCAATACCCTCTGTCTGACATTGGTTGTAGATTGATGGAAGTATTTTTATCTTTGGAATACCAATGTGACTTCTCTTTTGCCTCTTTCCATTACTTTTTTAATATGAATATTGACACTGTACTTACAAACACGTAAGAATCAGAAATTACACAGCTGTAATCCACCTCCTATCCCCAAAGGGTTGCAAAAAGTTTAGCAGTTGTTTTCTGCACTGCTAAAAAAAATTTAATAAAACAAAACTCTGGGGACCATTTGCTGGTTTTATCAATATAACATGACATTATTTTACTGCTTCTTAGCACTGTATCCTTTTACAAGTTAAGAAAGGAGGCCTCAAGGAGAGTGGGAAGGAGGTCTTGCTAGTGTCCACTATTTGTTTTTAACTCTGGCAAGCTCCCAGAACTTGTGTGTTGGACGGGCAGCTTTTGCAATATTGTGCCTAGAATAGCAAAAGTTCTACTATTTTGGCCATCTACTAAGCTTAAGAAGATATATAGGTGAGCTTGATGAGCCAGGGAAAACAAGAGGGGTAGTGGTCTCAATGGAACAAACTTATCTCATTGGTTTTGCTCTTCCTTCCTTATCTTCTACAGTGACAAAAAAATGACAAAGGCTGACATAAACAGTGTAAAAATACCTGGAAAAGAAAATACTAGCTTGTATTTTGGGATTGGTGAAATGACTGGAAATGTTACTCAATTGAGGAGTTTTCTTCAGCTGCATGTTGCGTTGCACTATTGGCGGAGATCTTCCGTGGAAAGGTGTTGGGAAGTTTTTTGTTGTGCATACACTTAGACACATGTCTGTGTGTATACTGAGGACCAAAGAATTATTGTAAGATTGGATGTATCTGTGTGTTGGGGTACATGTATTTGTATACAGCTGTATATTCCTCGGAAGCCTGTCCATCATCCAGAATCTCTCTCTCTTCACCTTCTTTCTTACTGCCCACTGTAGTCTTTGCAAGGGTTGGTGTGGCTTCTTTTTAATTGCATTATTTACAATCCTTGTAGGCACAAGTAAACATGAAAAGTATCTGGCCTAACTATGAATGTAATGTATAAAATACACTTAAAAAAACCAAACCAAAACAAAAACCCAAAACAATAGAGAAAAAAACCCCCTTATAATTGTGGTTGCATGTAAATTATTGATTGTTTTAAAATTTGTTGCAGATTTTATGTAGATTGGACAAATGACATTTGTGTATGTGCATCTATTTTGATTGATTTAGTCAGAATAAAGGCTTGTATGAGCTAGTTCAGACTGCATATGAAAGAGAGGTGAGCTCACTAGTCCTGTTCAGAACATGGCTGAAATATCTGCCTAAAAATATTTATGTGGGAAACAGAAAAAAATTAATCCACTTGTCTTCAAAACAGTGTAGTTGGTCTGAGAGCTGAGCTGATACCAGTAGGAAACAGATTTAGCCAAGTTTGAACAGTTCTGTTATCCAATTTTCCTATTGCACTAAAAGTTAATTTTAAATAAAGGGAAATTCCCTGTTTGCTTAATTCAGAACAGGATAGCTGATATTTAATTGGACAAGACTACAGGTTTCTGTGAGAAAGTATGGACTGTTTAAGAACCGGGGTTATGACAGGAGGGATACAAGAAAAGCAGGGGGAATCTAACCTAACAATAATAATAACAATAACAATAGCAATAACATTAACAATAATATATGTTTTTGCCACAATGCAGTTTAGTGAGATTCTGCTAAAGAAACATAGGTGGCAAATTTCCTATCAAAAAATTTAAAATACTTTAAATTTTTTTTATGATTATTTATAAATTAATTAAATTATTCAATTTTAAATAGCCTCCATCTAGTCCTTCTTTTAGGTCTACTGTAATTTGGATTTGCTTCAAATTCTGCACAGAAGAATTGGTATTTGTAAAATGTCCAGTTAGGCTGGCATTTGAAGTACTTTGTTTTCATGTTAGAACATTTATTATTTTATATATCTTTAATAAATTATTTCATATTTTTGATCTTGTTGGTAAAAAAGTTTGAACTGTAGTAAAAGTAGATTATGTAGCAAAAGTTTTACATTTTAAAACATCATCTCTTTCAAGAAAATTATGTGAATATGTTCTACTTGTAAAATTAGTAAATAATCAAGCTGTGGAAGGACCCAGCTCTTAGTCCACCTTCATAGTAGTTAAACTGGAAATTGAGATGGATAACAGAGTTATAACAACCCAGATTTTCTGAAAATAAATTTTATCTCTGCTGAAAAAATGCAGTGCACAAATGGATATGTGATTATAATGAAAGGGGAAAATAAAAGACGAGTTTTAAAAACACAACCATAGAAGCAAGGCTTGAGCTTTTTACCTTTAAAACACCACAAGTGAAAGCTATACAGAAATACAGAGGTGCAGTTGTCAAATGGGGCAATCATAATCACGCCTTCCTGTGCAAAGTTGGGTTACGGTCCTGGGCTGTGCGCTCTGGTGGTCTGGGGTGGGGCACAAGTTCTGTTCTTCCACACTTGTAAAGATGGGACAGAAGAAGGTGGAACTTGTCTCTTTGGATGCTGTTCCTTAATCCACTTCTGAGCATAAGCTAATCCTTAAAAAGATGTAACTTAAAGCCAGGGAAGAGAATGTGCTCTAATGGGGAAGGCTCAGAATTGCCACACAGACATATTTTTGATTCAAACCTTCTTCAGTTGGGTCGGGTTGTCCTCAGGTTGGAGTTAAAGCCCACTGAGATCTGGGAGACTGTTCTGTGAATTGGGATGTTTTAGAGACTTTTCCAGTAAGCCTCTGAAATGATCCACTAAGCATGTGCAAATACTAACTTTCAAAGACTTTAAGCACAGACAAAGCAGAATAAAAGACAAATCTGGCTTGCCAGGTTTCAGGTTTTTGCTCAGAAGCTGGGAATAATGCAAACCTTCTTCAAACAGTCAAGAGATAATTAAAACATTTTCTTACCAGGCAATCCATTTCCTGTCAAAATTTATCTTTTTATACAATGTAGAACTTTACTTAATTATTCTAAAAAAGCAGTCTGAGACATCACAGGAGGGGGAAAACTAAAGCTCAAACAGTTATGTGCCAGGTAGAGAAACAAAATATGTAAAATAAAATTGTACGGTGTAGTTTCTAAGCACCTTTAACAATTAACTTTATTCCATCTAAATTGGAAAACACTGCATTTACTAGAAAGCAGTATTCAATAAATAGCTGCATGAACTTAGAAGTATTAATTACTCCTTCAGAGATTTCTTTTAAACTTTTTTTAGTGCAGGAAAGCGCATACTGAACCTGAACCTGCTTCTGATTAAGTCAGTGAAAGCAGGACTCTGATAAACATTTAGTTTGACAAAATGAATTCAAGATGTTGGAATTATTTCATCCGTTTTACTAAGCATTTTTCCTGAATCCTCCATTCACTGAAAGATAAGATTTTAGTAAGTCTGTTGCATCTTCCTGAGAATTTTTTAGGCTAAAGGTAAACTAAATGCATCCAGAAAAGTGGATTGAATAATATGTGTTAAACAGAAGGTAATGTGCACTTCTGTAAATAAATCACAAAGGGATATATTAAAGTAATCTCTGTACTTGTTCACACAGGATGGAGCACCCAGGATAATACAGTGTATACACATGGTTTTGTGAAACCTTTTATTGCTTTGGATATCCTTTTTATTCTTAATAAACTACCAATAAATGCAAGACATCTTTTACTCATAGAAAAACTGTCTATTTGTGAATGCGCTACTGTTAAAATAATTTTAGTTAATTAACTTGCCATGTCTGTGGACTGGGATGCCGTTTGTTATACAAAATAAATTAGGCCGATACAAATACTTCTCTGCACAGAAGGTTTCACGCTAGTTTGGAACAAAGAGTATTCCTTTTAGAAAATTTGATTGTTTATATTCTTTGCCAAGAAAATGAGACTTAGTGGACCTAGTTTTCTGATTAAAAAAATCTGATTTGATTAAGAAAACCTGATTCATTTGACTGTGAAAAGTGCTTCAGATGAATACTTCTTAAATACACTAGGTAGGTGAGTCAGTGATTTTGTTTTTGAAATGCTGCTGAAGTGTTTGCATCTGTGGCAATGATATATGCCTGTCTGAAAAGAAATTATTGTACCATTCATGCTAACCAAGAGAAAAAAAAACACGTGTGAACTTTCTAAGCTGGAACTGCCCATTAGGTATCTGTGTGCTGATCATACTTCAACAGGAAATCATGATATTTAAAACTGCCAAGTGAACACGTGGGGAGCATTACACTGTATATTCAATGAAACACGCATTGTTTATTTTGTGTAGCATTCTTCTGCTCCCTTAAATACATGCAAGATGGGAACTCATAGACTTTTTTTAACCTTGAGCTGCTGTCCTTGTACAGAAACTGCTAAACAGAACCTGGCAGACTTGTAAACAACTTGAGTTCATTTCATTTCATCTAACACTGATCGCATTTCCAGTAGACAATAAATATAATGCGCTGCTGACAGATGTGTAGAAATGTATATACAATTAGAGGAAGAAATTTGGTCCAACACAGTTCAAGTCATAGTTTATGCCTTTGCATTTCCTTGAACATAGCTGCAAAATTCTTACCTGCTGATGCACAGCCTGCAGCAATACCAGTTTTTTCCTGCTCGTCCATAGTGCTGCTGGGGAGGCTATCTGCCGGTGGCCTGGCAGTGCATCTCCTGGTTGACTCAGGCATTTACTTGAGTAAATGAGATTCTTTGCTTCATGTGGTTTTGGGTAAGGCCTTCATTCATTTTCCCAGATGAGATGTAGTATTTTCTACATTTTCTCCAATACATTCAAGACATGAAAGCTCTGAATCTGTGTCTTGGGTTAAATGAATGTAATGTGAGGGAATAAAACATCCAGGAGATTGGCAGAATTAGGAGCACAAAATGCCAGATAATTTCATTTTCTGGAGGGGAAAAAACCAGATTCAGAAGCAGACCCATATTTGATGGAAAGGTAGTGTGGTTTTGTTTGTTTGTTTTTCCACAGAGGAGGATGTGTGGAACACAGAAGATAGGCAGTTTCAAAGTGAAACTTGAAATAAATACTTAAGATGTTGGGTGTCACATTAATGATTTGCCATTGATTTTCCTGGTCAGAATATGAATACCTTGGAGCTGTTTTCTTACTGAACCTTTCCAACTGTTCATCTCTTTCCTCACCATCTCAGCCTTCTGCAGTGTAATGGGGCTTTTACAGCTCTGTAAGACAATCTGTCTGTTGGCCTTTGGAGTATACATATGGTAAATCATTCTCCTGTTACAGATGGGCTGGCAATTTTGCCTATACATAGAAAAATTGTTTCTCTGGGGAAAAAAAATCTGTGTAATTAATATATAAATGAAGCAAGGAATAGGCGAGCGCACACTGCAAGTTGGATTGCAATTACCAGTCTAAGAAATGCTCCTTGTCTGCTCTGTCTTTGTCTGAGAAAGGCAGATCTGTTGCCACTACATGAAAGCCATCTACAGGCCCCCAGTGTAACTGTGATGCTGGAATTCATTGCAGTCTAAATACACTTGAAATTTTGCAAGCTTCCCAGAAATTACACAGAAGATAACCAATATCAAGTGATCCAAGAAGAATATACACATTTGCAGGAGTGAAGAATTTTCCAGATGTACATGAAAGTTCTGTTCATTCACTTGTATGATCGTTCCTACGATTTAGTGTGGATGCAGTGACTGCTGGTGGTTGGAATACAGATAATGAGATGCAGAAGTTCTTGTTTCGGCTTTCTATGTAACACCTGACTTTTCACCTTATTTCTCTACTTTCTTCTCGGAAATAACTATATACCTGAATTTGTTCATTTATCTCTCCATCTGTCCATCCATATATGTGGACTACCTCATGCACAAACTGTGTGGTGTGTTTCAGTGGCAGTTTCATAAGCTTGTGTCACTTCAGAATGCCTAAAGGAAAAGTGAAAATTAGTTACATTGTTGCTGTAACCTACTTTCCTAGGTTTGGTAGAAAACAAAGATGTCAAAGGAACCTGTACTGATTTGTTAAACTGGCTGCATTGCAAACTCTCCATCTTAAAAAAAAAGTTATTACAGGAAAAGCAGATTATTTTAGATAGTATCACAATGCATTAATACTGTCAACTTGGTTTTTAACAGGTCTATGGAAATGCAGGATCTAGCAAGTCCTCATAATCTTGTTGGAAGTAGTGATGCACCAGGTAGTTCCAAACTGGATAAATCTAATCTCAGTAGCACATCAGTCACAACAAATGGAACAGGAGGTAAGTATAAGACATAGCTGGCACGTAGAAAGTTTTGGCTGGTTTTTAGTCATATGCATTTTTTACCATAATTTCCAGAATTACCATATACCCATTTATAAATCCAGCAGGAATGATGAAAAATTGGCAGTCATACAAGTGTAAATTTCTAATTCCAACGTCACTTCTTTGATTTGCACCAACTGAAATAAGAAGCAGAACTGAAACAAGGTGCAAAGATGAAATAAGGAAAATTTTTGAACGGTTGCTTTCAACACAGTGGTAAATGTTTGCTTATACCTGTTGGTAACTTATGAAATAAATTGCATTTTCTGTTTCATACTTCCTTGATGAGTAATAATTTACTTTTATACACTGAGCTACATGCATTTAGTTTAAATTGAAATCCCTGTCAAGAGAAGTGCATCAAAATTAGAATAACGTAATTTTTTTTTTTTGCCAATGAATTCCATTTCTTGGGAGGTAATGAAAGTTTGCAATAAAGAGATTGTTATATTTCCCTCAGCAGTAGCTGGTCATTACTGCTATAGGTGATACTGTAGGGACAGCACTGCCATGCAGCTACAACACAGATACTCCAATGCTTTCAGATAATCAATTCTGCTGTAGCTGAATTGGAGCAGTGGGAGGCAGGGTGCCACATTCTGAGGTGCAGTCCATGAGAGTGATGTCATGGATATGAGTCAAACTAGAGTTTCTTTTTCAGAGTTTATGCATTGCTGTCTATTTTAACAGCTGGAACTAAGAAAATTTTTTTTTGTTTGTTCCTTCTGGCCACAAGGTAGAGCATTTTAGTCTCTTAACCTATTTAAATAAAAGTCTGTCAGTGTCAATAAAAAAGTGGATGTGCCTGTGAGGGTAACTGAGCTCACAAAGAAGGGCTGAACCATATTTTTAAATAGAATCCTTATTCCAGCATAAAGAGAAAACTTCAAGCATGCTATTAAAGAACACTAGTAACTAGATGCCTCTGTATTATACAATGTGCATAAATAAACCAGTTAAAATAATGCCCATAAAAACAATACAGCTCTGTTAAAAGGCTTGACTTAAAGTGCCAAAACACTGATTTGCCTTGAAGACTGCTCATTTACACTGAATAGACTCAGAGAATGAACTGTTGTACCATTCCTGTTCTCAGGAGACAACATGACTGTGTTAAATACTGCAGACTGGTTGCTGAGTTGCAGTACTCCCTCCTCTGCAACAAGTATGAGAGACCCTGGTACAGTGCATGCGTGTGGTGTGTCTCCATGACTGCTGTGTGACATTCTCTGTGTTTGCTCTGGTCTTTTGTCATGCACTTTGAACGTTCTCGTGGGGTTACCCCCAACCCCTACGCCTTTTTTCCCTACCCTCCCTCAAAGGCTTTTCCCACAGCCAGAAAACTGTTAGGAAGTTGCAACAAGTAGTTATCTTACAATGCTTTGAAAGTCATTTGATGAGCAAGGAGAATTTAACCCACTTATAATTAGCTTAGCTGTCTACATGCTCTGAGTGACTGGGATTGTCTCGTGGTGTTCAGCATTGCTGGGAATTGCCAGCAGTCAGCATTGGTGGATGGAAATCAGACCAATGGAACTTTCACAGAATGCCCATTTGCTTTTCTTTTATTTTTAAGTACAGCATTGCATGATTACCTGAGCACAAGTCAAGGTTTTCAGTATTGTTCTTACTCCTACTATGACTTTCATTATTAATCAAAGCTTATGTCTAATGTGCTGCCACATGTAACTTGCCACTTTACAAAATTTTGACCAAATTTTTCAAGCTGTTGTTTTCATTTTTGGGTTTCCCGACATGCATTATTAATTGTCATAAATTGTAAGGATTAATAATAACTCTATATGTGACATCGTTGCAGTACATATGGGATTAATCATAGGTGTAAACATGCATCACCATGTTTCTCTACAAGTCGTTACGAAGGTGCTTAAGTTGTGCAGGTTTGGACTAAAGTTAGGAAGATTTCAAAAAACTTGCCTTTTTAAAAAGTCCCTCAGAATTAGCTTGCCGTTTGTAAAAAACATATGCAAAGTAAATTTACAAAAAACCCAAAACTTGACTCGAGCACAAAAATCATCTGCGCTAGAATAACTTGTTCCATGTGAATGCTCCTGCTCAAGTACAAGAATTAAAGTGTAAGGAAGGACTGAGATAACTTAGTCTGTCACCTCATTTAACTGTTCAGCATGTTCAGGTAAATGTGGACGGTAACAATTTAAGTACTAATTATTAATAGTGAGGAAATACAGTGTGTTTCTTTTATTAAATCTGATTTTCCACAGGCAGTAGAATGTTTAGAATTGTGCTTCTAGTTGAGTATATTCCCAGGAAAACTCTATGAAAAGCTGTGTGGTTTATTGTTTTACATGAGCTTTTAAAATCAGATTTGTTTGTTATAACCTCTGTTGCACTTGCTTGTCCTCCTTCATGCATAGTATTAACACCTCTTGCCCCTAAAACTCTGCATTCATTTTCAGTCCTTAACACAGAGGGATGCTTTAGAGAAACAAAAATAACAGGTCAGCAGAGTAGCAGTCATTTTGATCTGCTACGTCCTTTCATCAAGTAAAGAAGGTATATTGTAGAAGCTGTTGGTTGTTGGGAGCTATATTCCGAGTTAGCCTTAAAATAATGAATTTTGGACGAGATCCCTGGAGGTAATTTGGGCCGAGCACTGCTCAGAGCAGAGCCAGCTTTGCTGTTAGATCATGTTGCTCAAGGCAGCATTGACTTTTCCTCCTACATCTAATTGGATTTTTCCCTCAGTGCAGCCTGTATCTGTTCCCACCTGTTGTTTCCCAGGGCACCTTTTGAGATGAGTGTGCCTTTGTTCTTTGTCATCTTTGCACCTTCCCATTAGATAGCTGCAGGCAGCAATTAGCTCTCCCCTCAGCCTTCTCTTCCTAGGACAGAACAAGCCCAGATTCTTGTGTCTCCTTGCACATCATGTGCCCCAGCACCTCATGATGTTGGTAGCTCCACTCTGTTAGCGTGTTGCCATGGTCTAAGCCCAGCTGGCAACTAAGCAGCACGCAGCTGCTCACTCTATCCCGGCTGAAAGCAGAACACAGGCAGTCTTCACTGCTAGCAGCACTCAAATGTGTTTCCAGTTAAAGATTGGTTTTGATTTTATTTTCACTCTTTCAATATGTAAAAAAAAAAAAAAAAGTAGTTCTCTTGAACTGATGTTAGAATTTTTTGTTTCTCCTAAGGTAGCTTAGTGCTTTTTCCCCTCTTCATTTAAATGACATACAACATAAAGAAAAATAGGTAATAGTCAAAATCTCTAGCTACACTGAGGAAGACCTTTGATGAATTCCTTACTGTCATAAAATCTGAATGCAAAAAAGTAGAACTTTTTAAAATCAAGCACATTTAAAAACACTTTCTATGTGTATTTTTCAACAAAACTCAGAGCCAATATAATGTTTTTCCTCAAGTTAAGTACAGGAGAGAGTTTCTTTTGTTTTAGATTCTTTGCTTGACAGGGAAAGAAAAAGGATGGTGTCTATTTGTGCTGATGACAGTGCACTGCAGCTGGCATTAACCAGAACTAGACACAATTCTAAAGTAAACATTTCAATTCATGACTGAAGTTTTTGTTAAATGTAACAGTTAAGCCCATACTGAATTCCTGGATGCAATACTGAACTCTTGTAGCTCACAGTGGACAATAATGAAATACCTTCCTGAACAGAAAGAGATAAAGGCACTAAGAAGTATTTTTTTTCATGTAGGTAGATGCCCAGACTTTGCAGAAGTACATAGAGGCATCCATATGTAGCAATCAGCAGATAAATTTATTTAGATACTTTTGATACTTCAGGCAACAATATGTGTTCCACATGACTGAGAGGTTTAGTGGAGGCCATAATTTTGTGACAAATGACCCTTGAACTTTCTCTTGATATGTGTTTTATTGATCTGATGAAAATAAAATAATATCCTTCTCAAATAATTGTAGAAATGGGAATGACTGATTACTCTTAAGAATTATTTTTTTCATTTTGAGTAATTTTTGTCACAGCTTTTTTTTATCTATGAAAAGATAATAGCTAGCAAAATGAGAAGGAGTGCACAACAGCTTGAAAAAATGTGGCTAAAATTCTTCTTTATGATTGCATATTGAATTAATATACTGCTGCCTGCAGGAAGACTATTTGGGCATGGTAGTTTTATGAAAGAGAAATAATAATGAAAAGAAGTTTACATTCAAAAGACATACATTTAAAAATGTTTTAATCTCAGACAGTAAATGGAAAGATATAACTATAAGTTAAAGCAGAAGATACTACTTGGTTTGATTGGCACTGGTGCACTGGTAATGCTGCAGGGCACTCTACCAGCCACAGAGAAAAATGCATCCCAATTTCTCCTGCTTGATCCAAACAGGTGTCCCTCTGAATTCAGCGCAGGTCACTTGTACAGTTGTAAACATCAGCAGCATCCCATATGACTTCTTGACGTAAGATCCATTAGGCAGTGTGACTGGAAATGGGATGCGATTTTGTAGGAGAGGTAACTCACACGGGGCTCATCACAGGCAGCTTTACTGGTAGCTGTGCAATTCCCAATGAACAGCTCACTGTGCTCACAGACACAGGGAAGAATAGCAGAATGGGTCTGTAGGTGTTGTTCGGGATGTTCTTCCCATGAAGAAACCAAATCTTTTATTTAGCTCATGCGCTGCCTTTTCCTCTGCAGACTGTATGAGGGACAGTGAATTTGAGGGCAGCTCAGGCCATGCTTGGACTGAATCAACCTCTGGAAGTACCTCTCTGTCTCAGCTAAACATAAAGAAGATTAGCAGGCACCTTTTATACGCTTGATTTAGGTGACTTGAATCTGAGCCACAGTTTTTAAATACATTGCCAGCTCAGAACATGAAATTCCCCCCTTTCCTGTACTGTTGCCAGTGAACTCAAACGTGGATGTGGTGATGTTGACAGATGAGAGCTTTGGTCAGCTTAGCTGAGGTCCCTCAGAGGCGTCAGGTAGCCAGCTGGCGAAGAACGCCTTTCCTTGGCATATGTTAGACCTGCTGGGGGGCTCTGCCAGGCTGGCTGTCACAGCAAAGGCTTCTTCACAAATCCCAGGCTGCCCCTTTGGAATATGGATACCTGGCATGCAACTGTGGTAGTTGCCTGTGCAGGTCTTCATTGCCTCTTCGCTCTGTGTCCATGGGTGCCGACCGCTCCTGTGATATCCATAAGCATGTGATGAATGTCCATGCCCAACCCTAACTGACCTTCACAAAGAAATTGTGTTACCATGTGGAGACTTCCATGTTTGCCAGTCAGACAGCTAATAGGAGCTGCAGTGTATCCTCTACTGCTGTTTCTAACCACATCAACCGGACTGGTGGTTCCCAAATTCCATTACAAAAGTCCATGCCAAATGTTCTGTCCAGGTAACAAATTAAACTATAAAATCTGTATTGCCTCTCTGGTGCTTTTTGTGCTTTCAGTTACAGCTTGGATGGTAAGACTGCATGATGATCCCTAAGAAATAATTTGAGTTCGGAGTAGACCAAACTGGTAACCTCTGAGTCAGAAGCTGATTTGTCATGGCTGTTATTTCTGACCTACTCTAGTTCTTTGGCTTTTTTTTCTTTCAAACTTCTCTGTTCATTTATGGAAAATTGCTTGCTGGTGACCTAGCTCAAAAAGGCCCCCACAGACTCTCTAAAAGGGGAAAGGGAAAGGCAACATGCTGGCACTGTGAAAGTAGTTTGCTTCTGTATGAGCATGAAACCGTATTATAATTGTTTTACTTGTCAGGCAAAACTATTTTTGTTATGTGTTACATCCCTTGACAGCTGGTGTTTCCTTCCTCTGTGCTACTCTTAGGGAATTGTTAGAATCAATTAGATTTAGGTTGAAATCTCCCCAGAAGATATTCCAGTTGCTAAAACCAGTAGCTAGATGAACGCGCAGGTACAGAGCTGTGTAGATAAATGGGCATTCCAGTCAGATTCCCGCCGATTGTCTCAGTATGGTGCTAGAGAGAAGGTTGAAGCTGTTGCACGTGTGCTTGCTCAAGCTGGCCTGCCACTAGTGAGACAGGCATGAGGACTCCAGTACAAATCTAGAAGTAAAATCTCATGTCTACTTATTCTTCTATGTAGTGTCTCTTCTTGCAGTCAAAACAGAACCCATGAACAGCAGTGAGACAACAACAACGACTGGAGATGGATCGCTTGACACTTTTACTGGGTCAGGTAAAGCCACAATAAGATGATGTTTTGTTAGATGCACATTAATGCAACATTTAATAACCTTCACTAATGAACATTTGCATGGAAGCAATCTTTACAAAGCTACTATAAAATATTACAGTATTTTATACCTGATAATAGTAATAATAGAAATAATAATTTCCTTTTCATTTTTGTAAATGCAACTCAGCAATTTGCAAGGTGTGATCTTGAAGATTTAATGATGCCTAAGACCACTGCTGTTTGCAAAAGTCTCAAAGTAATACTGTTATTATGGTACTGTAGATCGTTTTTCTCAGTGTTAGTCTTGCAGGATATTAGAAAAAAAAAAAAGGGATTGTATTTGTAACAGCCACGCTAATTCGAACAGTTTCAGATCTTAAGGGTTATACCTCAGTGCTAATCCTTTTACTCCTGTTAGCAGTGTGTTAAACACTGACCAGATTGCCATGTTACTTTCTTTCCACTGGGATGAGCTACTTTCTTTCCAAAAAAATAGTTTTACTTTAAATAATCATAGGCTTCAATTACTTCTTAAAAATTTCAAAGAAACAGCAGTTTAAGTAGATCCCTATAAATTATTAAAATGTGATGAACTGTGGAAAAGTACAGATAATCTGCCTTCTAATCATTACGTTGAATCCTGCTAATAATAATATTAATGAGGAGAGGAGGGAGAATAAGTTTTGCATCTGGAAATACCGGTTCACTAACGGCCTCACTGAAATGCCACCAAAGCCACCAATCACCATTCCACACTGATGCTCCTATTGCTTTGGTAGACTTAGGTTGTCAAGCCCTACTTAAAATATTTTGGAAATCACAATGTTTCTGTGTAATTATTTTTTTTTTTAAATCAGGTGTATGTTTTTGCAATTGTCTTTAAGCCATCTGTTAAACCCAAAAGTTGATTATTCAGATAACTATTTATAACTAATTTAATGCCTGAAGAAAAGGTATTTTGTGAGGTTTAAAACAAACATTTACTATTTCTGATTAGAAAAAATGAAAACATTATCCTTATTATAATTATACTGAAAAGAACCCCATCAACTTAAAGGCAAAAATGTTCCATAAAAAATTAAATAGTCTGGGCTAAAATTTAGCTTTTCTTTTTCACTCTGTTTTTACTCAATGCTAAAATTTTATTAGTAATGATTACAAATCATAAAATATCCAAATCAATATATTATTTTTTCATTGTTTGTGAAATTTTATCCACTTCTGCCATGTATTTAAGGCAGCTGAGTTGTACTCTATGGCTAAGGCAACATTGGAGTGCAAAGGATTGCAGCCTTCAGCTCAGGTTTAGATAACCAAGTAACAGCTTGATTTCCCCAGGTGCCACTCACCCGTCAGCTTCCACTGACTTCAAAAGAAGTCTTGAGATCTCTACACTTTGGATATTTGGAAAGTTGGTGCCTCAAAAAAAAACCCAAAACCCCCTCCCAAAAAAAGCAGGAATTTGATCCTTGCATAATCCTTTTCTGCCTGTTAGCCACCTGCGTACTCAAAAGAAATATGAACCTGATTCTCAATTTAGTGCACAAACTCAAGCATTAAATGAGTACAATCATTCTCAGTGGGAAATCAATAGTCTGCTTGTCTGGGTGATGTGCAGTCTTCATCATCAGAGCGAGACGCAGAGCTGCCCTGGTAACGCACTCAGCCTTTCATAAAGATTGAATACATTACTTTCACGCCTGCCTTTTACTCGTACTTCCAAATCAGACAATTTGGTTAAGTCTAGTTTTGTGGGCGAAGTGCTAAAGAGCAGTAAAAACTCAGCAAAACCAGGATTTCTCTGAGGTTTTTAACCTAACTGGTTATTTGGGAAGTTTAGTGGCTTGCCAAAGACAGTAAGTGCTCAGTAGTAGACAGATGTCATTTCAAATGAGCCACCTGCAACTGAAAAATGCATAACAAAGCCCAACACTGAACAGGTTTTTTTTCCTGAAAATGAGGTACATATGTGTGTTACTCCCGACTATGACAAAGTGATGATGCCAGCACTTCCCTGCAGGTCTTAGAGCACTTGTGCCCTCAATTCATGAGGATGCCTCAACACACATGCCACTATTACCTACTCTATCTTGTACAAGCATAGGTTAGAAGCACTCAGGTGTCCTCTGTTGAATAGGGAAGGATTTAGGTTTGTTACTAAATATTTAATGAAATGAGACATGGGTGAAAAGAGAATTCCTGGTGCTGAGACCCATTTGAGAGTCTGCCATGCAGAAATCCTCTCCTTCAAACACTCTACCCATTAAAATTGATTTCTACGCTCCAAGGGCAGACAAAACATGTGACCTGTCCTGGAGCTGAGCAGAAGGCTCAACAAGCCCTGTGGGGTGTAAAGTAGTAATCTCTGTCCCTAATGACCAGCTGTAAGTGATGGTCAAACAGATTGTGTGAGATATAGGGCAGGAGAGACAGATTAGACTTCACAGAAAACTGTGATTCCGTGAACTGTTGATTGAAAAGCTGAAAAGATAAAGCACGTAGATCTCTTGAATTTAGAGTGGCAGTTCCCCTGGTGGCCTTGCCCTGGCCACTGGGATTAGGCAAGGTCCTATTCAGGGCTGCAGCCCATGTCTTGCAGCTCATGCTCAGGGCTCCCGTTCCCCTGTGCTGCAGAGCTGCCCCTGGGGGAATCTGTGCCTCTGGGCATGGGTTAGCCAGGTGAGGAGTCACGTTATGCACCCCCCTTCCTCCTCCTTTTTCTTCAGAGAAGAACAGTTGGTAATTAGTATCAGTGTACTCAGTTTGCAGCTCTGTGGTTCTGCAGCACACTCCCACTGGGGTGGGCATTCACAGGACTGGGAGAGGTGCACAGCCCTGAACTGAGATTTTCATGCACTGGGAATTTGTTGCAGCTGCTGTACTGTAATACTGTGTATATATTGCTTACAGTAGTGGATTAATTTGAGAACTGTTTTATCATTTTAATGGAGTGGAGAGAGAGATATTTGATGTTCTCATTGTTTTTACTTATTATTTATTACACACAGGATGTAGAATACAGTTTATAGATGTAGAAAATATTTTCTGAAGGCTATAAAGGTGAAGTTAGGGAACATCACTGCTCTTTAACCTACATTTGGTTCCCTTGTGCATAGATATTGGGATGTTACTTAAATGAGGTCCTTTTAACCTAACCTTTTTGCACAGAATTTTCCAGATGTCTAATGAAAAAGTACAAAACTCCAGCCCGTATTAGTATACTGAACCCAACCCATGCTATTAAAACAGTTAATGGTCATTTCAATCCTCCACAACCACCTTGGCCAGCTGAACTAAGAGAGTAGCTGGTAAGAGCTGGCTGCCAGCTTGTTGCTTCTGTGAAACAGTGTTAATGAGGACTGAAGAGATCAAGGGTCTTATACCTGCCCTGAAGGACATTCCTCTGGTAAATTCAAGTAGTGAAGTCTTAGGAATATTTGAGTTTTTCAGAGAATAAACAAATTTGATTTTTTTTTTTAACATAAGCAACACGAAAGAGCATTTAGCCCCATTCATTTAAATGACATACCACGAAGTGCCACAGTTACAAAACCCACGGCAACCTGCCTCCACCATCTCCTCCCCTGCCAGCAGTCCTCAGAGAAGGGAGAAGTTAGGAGGCTATCCAGCAGCCAAAGCTGTTAAAGTTTGATAACCCTTAGAGTCAGCAATTTCATATATGAGATACAGGTGTGGTCATAATGTTCTCTTATGGTAGGCCTTACACCCTGTGTTTCTCAAGCATCCCACAATCTAAAATGTAGTGCACAAATTGCAGGGACAAACTACAGAGAAACAGTGAAAAGAACAGATTTTTTAGTCTTGCCTCCTTCTCTTCCTTACAACTGGTAGTACCATCAGGCAAAACTGGGGAAAAAAAACCAAGGAAATTTAAAACCAGACATGTTCCAAAAGTATTTTATTTTCTTGTCTGAATTTTAAAAATAAGGTATATGCAGAAAGAATAATAAAGCAGGAAGGACAGTTTTTTGCTGAAAATTATTCGGTTTTGATAGCTCAAGTAATTTAAATGAAGAGGAATTAATTTTTTTGTAGTTTATATAAGGTGGGGTGGCATGGTAAATGTGCTTTAACCAAACCGACAATTAAGTGAGCTCTCATCCAGCAAATGATCAGACAAAAAGTGAAGCAGTATGGCAAAAATGATCCGATAAGCCGATAATGGATCACAAAAGTTCCTTGGCCTGAGAACCACCAAGGTCACTCTGCTGCTATTGCTTGTCTTTAGAAAGGTCACAGAGCTACAACAGGGAAGACTAATTACTCATTGAGCCTTAAATAACCAAGAGCATTCTTTAGAGTTCTATGGACCAGTTATGTTGATAGAAACAGCTATAGGTTTGTCTGACTCTCGGAATAGCTGCCTGCACATGTAGCAGATTGCTCTGTGGGTTGAGCTTAAATCATGGAAAGGCATTCTCAAAAAAACCCTCAAAAACAATATCCACACAAAATGAAATTTAGCAGATTTCCATCACAGGCAAACCCTCAATATCTTTTCAAACATCAACTCTTCTATTAAATCTAATGGCACATGTTTTAAACGTTATTATCCAATTCTTCTTTACTTTCAAGCCATACTTAACTGCACATTTTAAAAAGAAGTTAATTGTTTTTTCTTCTACTGTATTTTCCTTTTAAGTTCTACACATTCTAAATGCATTTAAACTAGCTTTAAAAATATGAAGTTCTGCATGTGTTCAAAGCAATAGATCTGAGAGACGTTAATTAGGGCTGGATGTAGAAATATATCATGTTTCATAAAATAGTTAGGAACCTAAACCTATTTGTCACTTATAAAATTCTGAATGTTCATTTCTACTACCATTACGAATAACTCAGGAAGAGGGTACACTTTGAAGTACAACTATGATTGATTAGACGAAAGAAATTCCAGTGCTTCATTGTGTACTACTTTAATCTTTTGAAAAGTGAATGAACAGCAGATGGCCTAATAAAGACACTCTGTGTATTTGCCCAGTATGGATTTGCTCTGAAGGGATTGGTTCAACACTTTAGAGTACATATATTTGGAATACATCTGTCTTAGTCAAGACAGATGGCTAAAGGAAAGGGAAACTTCCAAACAGTTGGAATTAATCCAGTGTGAGCACTGCTTCTGGATGAAATTTTAATGGGTTATGACTATTGTTCTCTTAGCTTTCTTGGAAGAATGCAGCTGTGAATAGTATAGATATACACAATTTGGATGGCTACTGAACAGGACTGTTTATGCATCCTTTAAAATAAAAATGCTGTTGTTAGGGGATATATGCTAATTGGCCTGTTTATAAAGTATGGTAATTGCTTTCTAGTGCTCAATCCAGTATCTTCCATCACCTAAGCTAACTAAAATTAGTCACAACCATATAAACATGTTTTTCCTATCCAGTATTAAAATTGAACTTGTTAATGTGAGACTGTAAAGGTATGTGTATGTTATTTCAATCCCATGAAGTACCATATGTTAAATCACAAGATTCTTTTTAACTACCGCTTTTAATACAACTTGCAAATCTGAAAGATCGACAGTGTGTGCATCACAGATGATGTATGAAATACACGCCTCTGCAGTGTACTCAGAAATGTGTTAGTCATGTTGAGAAAGCATGACACACCCATGCTAACTCAAGAGTTCTGCACAACAATGAATGATTTGGGAGTTTTTTAATTTTTGTATTAAGATGTTGCAGTTCAGGTGACATCTGCTTCCTTGAAAAGCTGTCCATTTCAGTAGGCTTCTCTGTTAATGTTGCTGCAGTAGTTCATACTGTTTGGCTGTGTAGGTCTCACAGCATTTCTAACCGCTGTACTCTTGTTTTCTGTTTTGCAGTAATAACAAGTAGTGGCTACAGTCCCAGATCAGCGCACCAGTACTCTTCACAGATATATCCCTCCAAGTTAGTGTCTGCACTTCTTCTAGTCTTTTATAGACCTTGGCCGTGGGCAGTTTTGTGGTTTGTTGCAAACAAGTGTTCAGCAGGAGAAACAGAGAAAAAGGAAAATTCTTAGGGCACAGTACTGACTCTGGTACTGGCTCCCTCTCCAACTGTTTTTTTCCCTCATGTGTCTGCAGAGTAAGATCCTGCTTTCTGCAGTATTGATGTACAAGAAATACCCTTGAATATCAGCACACAACAGAAGTAAAATAATCAGACTACTGCGTTCTCAGACATCAGCATATTAACAGCATATGCAGGGAATACATACAGATATATTTTGAAGAAGTCAGTTTATATATAGAAATCACAATTGCATGCACAAGTTGCATACTGGGGGGTAACCCTGTCCCTGACCCTTCCATGACCAGCATTGCCAAACACTTCCAAACATTCCACAATCATTTCCTTGTCCCTCTCCGATATCAGAAGATTTAAAATCAAATAAAGTGGATTAGCTTTTAATCTTATTATTTTTAAGCCAACGGGTGTTGTTAGGAATAGAAAATTTCTTCACACTCTTTTTTGGGGGGAGGGGGACAAACTGACTCTTGGGCAATCACACGAATCCAGGAGTGGGAACTTGAGGAAGAAACACTAAAGTTGTTGTATGAAACTGCTGCAGTTGGCAGTCTATCAGTTTGCTTGTCCTATGATAGTGTTGTGCACAAGGGTTCTTGATTCCAGTATGTCATCTGTTTGTTTCCATGTATTTGATACAGCTATTGGTGTGACTTTGATACAGAGAAAACATTAAATCTAAAGATTCAAGAGCCAGTTAGGCTCTTTCAAGTTTTTTTAACAAATCTGCTTTTGTATGATGGTAGCCAAAATTTATTAATACAGAAAGTACTTGCCTGAAGTAAGAGCTCTCTTACTACCTAAACCAGGTTTTGGCAAACTATATTAGATACTTTTGGCCAAGTACATTACAAGGTTTAATATAATTTTTAATCTACTATTACAATTTTTTGGCATTTAAATTAATGAGTAATCCTTTTCTGATAGTAAATGCTGCCAACTGTACTGAATTAATTAGAAAGAAAAAAAATTTAAAAAAAATTAGAATCTGAAATTTAGTCATGGCTTTTAATGGCCAGGTTTCAGTTAGCGTAATTCTGCAGAGTGTGTTTATTCAACTCTTGGTCCATAAAGTCTTATTTGACTTACAAAACAATCCAAGAAAAATGTTTCTTTGTATATTTTTGCAACTCTGGAGGGCAAAAATTTTAAACTTGATTCTATTCAATCTCTCTATAAAACCTCAGTATTCATAAATAAAAGACCATTTTTATTTCCATTCTATTTCCCTAGCCCATATTTTCCAAACATTTAAAGCCCATCTGGTTACCAAAGTATTGCTGTCAATATTTTTTGTGCTGCTCTCAATGGGTGGGATCCATCTCCCATTGAAGCTAGAGGCTACACGTCTGTTGAAGCAGAACCTACACAGATGACATAATGTACTAGCTTCAACATTCACCTCTGTGTTTCCTTTATCCTTGTAGTCCAAGTTTCCCTCCACTGGATTAAAAAAGCATGGAGGCTTTTCTAATGGAAGTGTTCTGATCTCAGCTGAAAGAGGTTAAATCCATATAAAGACATGCAGCAGTGGCACAGCCCACCTAAAAGTGGACACAGTAGATTAAGAATTAAATAATGGCGGGACAGCATAAAATAGTCACTGTGCCTTTGGTAATGTGGGACAGAGTGTTTTTCAGCTTATTTCAGTGGGGGATGGAATAAATCCCAGAAGAGGAGCATTTGGCAGAATAATGAACTGCCTTTGGACATCTTTAAACCTTTTTCTTTACTTTATTGCTTGAATCAACATACAAAGTATTTGTTGCCACAGTAATGCTATTTTTCCTGATATTTAGGCCCTATCCACACATTCTTTCTACACCAGCAGCTCAAACAATGTCTGCCTATGCCGGACAAACCCAGTATTCAGGAATGCAGCAACCAGCGGTCTACACAGCCTACTCACAGACAGGACAGCCCTACAGCTTACCCACTTACGGTATTTGACTACTTATTACTTCACTTTACGTAGAACTAAAAGCAGTGCTGACTAGAATGTTTTTTTGCTTTCTCTTTTGTTTTCCCAACTGTAACAAAATATTTTAAAGAATCGGTTGAAAATTAATTTCTTATACAGATTTGGGTGTAATGTTGCCAGGCATCAAGACGGAAAGTGGGCTCTCGCAGACCCAATCTCCCCTGCAGAGCGGGTGCCTCAGTTACAGCCCAGGGTTTTCCACCCCACAGCCAGGCCAAACACCCTACTCTTACCAGATGCCAGGTGAGTAGCTGCCTCTAAAATTTAAAGCTAAGTATTTCTTTCCAGTACTAATAAGCATATGTGTGTTCATTTTGATCATCTGTTACTTCAGACCTAGTCATGGAATGCAGTCCCTATTTGCACCTTCTTTTTGGATTTTGTAGTGGAGTGAGATCATGTGGCAGGACTGGAAGCATTCATTGTATTTACTGACATATACAAGTCTCTTTTCCTTGTTTTCATGTTTCTGAGTATGACATAATTTGACACTTATTTCTCTTTGGATTAACATAAATTTTTAGAACTTCTCCTTAATTGATATTTATTCTTGCATTTACTATTTGTTAATAATTCATTTATTACCCTCTGGTCATCAATAACCTGTTGTATTTGGATAATTTTTAAGCTTCTTATACAATGGTTAATCTTCTGCATATTACAAACTGGAATATGAATCATCTGATTTATGTCGAAAACAAGGACATGCCTCATTACAGATTGATTAAAAACATCCGGATAAAGTCTTTTGAAAAGGTTTATGTTTCTCAAATGTAACACTAAAGTGTTAGAAATGAAGGCAAAAGAGAAACACAGTATTTGAGGAGAGGTGAGGCTGCAATAAACTGAAAAATGCTATATAAATCAGTGAGATGACTTACTGCTGATATCTTCCTTGCATGGTGTGAAGAGGAATGTATGCCTGTATGCGTGAAAGTAGCATTTCATTTCTTTTAAACTTTCATTACAATATGTCATACTTCTAACGGAAAATGAAAGTTGGGTTTTTGTTCTGATTCATCTACATCTTAACATGGAATATTCTAGTTAGAATTTTATTTCGATTCACAAACAAGTTCTCACAGTTAATTGTATTTTTTAATTTTAGGTTCTAGTTTTACACCTTCGTCCACTATTTATTCAAACAATTCTGTTTCAAATTCTACAAACTTCAGTAGTTCACAACAGGTATGAATATTACCATTTTTATTTGCCGGTTACAAAAGGATTTATATAATTCCAGTGATAGCACGTTATTTTAATTTAGATCTGTTATGTTGAATAAGACTCACTGTGGTTCAATGCTATTTTCTGTGAAAAATGATCAAAATCCTGCTGGAAGACTAGTTACATATTTTAGCACTTAAATATTTCAGCAGCTTCCCTGTATTCTTTTAGTAAATATCTTTAAATTAAAAACCACTAAATATTATTAAATTTTAAAAAAAGCGCTAAACCAAGACTTCAAAACACTAGTAAAAATTATATAATTATATACTTAGAAATATTTAATGGGAAAAAATTCACTCATTACTCTACTTAATTGAGTTCTCTGCTGCATCTGCTGTTTCAGGATTATCCATCATACACAGCTTTTGGCCAAAATCAGTATGCACAGTATTACTCAGCATCAACATATGGTGCATATATGACCTCAAACAACACAGCTGATGGCACTTCATCATCATCAACCTACCAGTTACAGGACTCTCTCCCTGGCTTGACTAGTCAACCAGGTACAGATCTACATTCAGGTGAAAACAATTTTTGTATTTTATTCTCTACTTCTATAAAGGCAGGATTTCCACATCCAGATTGCATTGATTGAATGGCTTGTTTGAATATTGGTATTTTAAGCTCATGACTTTCAGAAAACCTTATCACGTAAACCACCCAAAATAACCTTTTTTACTGTTAAGTTAGGAAACCTGTCCAGTTTGTTTGCTAATTAAATAAAGCTTATTGCAGACTGAGATGGTTGTCAGTATCACTGGCAGTGGAGCATTCCTGTTTCTACCTACACATTCTGAAGTATTGCTGTAAATGAATTGCTTTAAATTGCTGTAAAGAATTTAAAACAAGATAGCATTTTTCATTTATTTATACCCCAGCCGTGCTAGCAAGAGCACGCGGGTTTTATTCAAATATGTACAAGCCATGCTTGCTAATTCACTAATTTAAGAAACCAAGAGTAGAAAAATTGGTGATTAGCACCATAAACCAAAAAATGGTATTGAAGTAGTCGAATTTGCAAGAAGAGCATTATTAAGAGACATGAGGAGGCTCCCTTTGCCTGCCCAGCCCTGCCCTCTTGTGCACAGCACAGTAGCCTGCTACTTGTACTCCTAGGACACCTCTGGAGGGTAGTGGCAGTTCTTCATTTTTCTTTAGCACTCTTTGAGCAGTCTCTTTCAGGGGCCGTGGCTTCACTCAGCCAGCATGGGCAGTGTCTGCCTTGCCCACAGACTGTGAGCATTTCTTAAAAGATTAACAAACTGGCTTTTGGATTAGGCTCTGAATAGGGGAGGAATTTATGCTTTAGTCACAAAATCAGCTTATTGCATAAATCTTCCTAACAACTGCACCATCTTACTAAAAATATATATTAGAAAGACTAAGGTATTACTGTAATGAATTTGTACAAAGGAAAGGTAACTGTGTAGAAAAACAGACACACATAATATAAACTGCTTAAATTTGCTAAAAATACTGGAATTTTAATTAAATTAGTTGAAATTTTTCCTACAGAGATGTTTTCCTCAGGCTGATTTTTAAAGTGTAACAGCGTGCATTTGTTGTGTATGTGTGTGTCTGGGGTGGGGTATGGTATGGATATGGATATGGTACGGAATGGTGATGGGGAGATACATATCCCTTTGATTTTTGATGAAAAGTGTAACATTATTCAGTAGTCTCAGAATGTAAATTTAGGAAGAAGGACCTCCAGGTAATGTGAAATCAAGTAAAATTTCAACACGTAGAGGATATCTATAACAGACACAAGTCATATGTAAAGAATTTTTAAGAGTATGGAGTGTACTCACAAGTTACAAGTTAAAAGTTACAAGTTACTGTGTATGTCCTGTGTACTTTTACTTGCTGCTTTGTTATTCCTTCATATTCTTATTTGAGAAAATCAGGCAGTTTCCCATGTTGTCTTTCCCCTAGGTGTTTCCTAGAAATGCTGTGTAAATGTATCATCTATTACAAGTACCATTAGTATTGAATAGAATTGGCAGGAAAAAAGGAATCTTAAGTAGATTGAACAGGTAGAAAAAGTACTGAAGGCTTCACATCTGTGAAACAGTAAAGATTTTTCTTGGTTCTGGATTGTTTAAGCACATGAACTTGTTCTCTTGTTAAGTAGGTTGTGCATCCAAACTTAACAAATCCGCCCCCATCTGCTCCTTATTTCTGTGAAGTGTTGCAGTGATCATGCGACCCTCTGCTGAGAGTGAAACGCCCACTTTGTGAATACATGACATGCCTGTACCCTTCTGTGTCACTGCAAAAATAAATTTCCACTGGTGAGGGGCAGTGTCTTGGAGATCATTTCAGATATCATAGATCATACTGCAGATCTCTAGCACTCACTATGTTCACTTGCTGTCAAACAAGTTCTTAAAAGACTTACTCAGACAAAAACCTAAGACTAAACACAGCAAGGCACTTCATTCTTCTGGCATCTCCGCTAACTCTTAATTCAAATATCTAATCAAAGCCTCTAGTACTCTTTACACATATAGGATTTCTCATTTTCATAATAAAGCCCCATCAGATCAAGAGCTAATACCAGCTACAATTTTATTTATTGACTGTATAAAGAAAATGAGATGAAAATTGAAATAGACTTTACTCTTTCTGCTATTCACGGCAAACAATAACACACTACAAGTCAGAAAAAAAAGAAAGTTTTTAATCTTGAAGCTGTCTTCTGGCTGCTCTGTCTGGTAAGAATATGTAACAAAAGTCAATCCATAAGGAAAATATGAAAGGACTCAGAAATTCATCCATTCCACCTCTGTGTAATGCTCAGCTCCTTAAACCAGGGACTTCCCTTCTGAGATTGCATTGTGCCTGCCTTATATTAAGATTTTTCGAAATGCACTCATTACCGCAGAGTATTTGTGAGACAAATAGGTGTCTCCTAGGACACTTCATCTCAAATAGGGATGACTCAGATGGACTGGGAGGTGAGGTCTCAGGAGATAAGTGCACTTGAGTATATTTGATGAATACAAGAGTGCATTTAATTTAGGGCGAATAAAACTCTAGCAGAGGATATAGGCCTGGATAAAAGCTTCATGTGAGGGCACCTTGCTATCATATATCCAGGGTTAGGGGAGGTGAATCACCATAGGATATTAGCTCCCATTCCATTACTGGGATGCAGCAAAGTTTAATTTGGTACCCACAATGAAGTCACCCTTTGCAGCTTCTCCGGGGGAAGGCATTAGGTTTATATTCAGACTGCACAAACTCTTTTCTCCTGCTTAAGTCGTAGAACTGTGTTTTAACAAGGAGGAGGGGATGTTCACATCATCGAACTAGAGGTGGGAAAAAATGTCCTGCATATGAAAGACCACCTCTATTTGTAATGGGGTACTGTCATTCCCTTTGTAATGTGGTGCTGTAATTCCCTGTCCTCTAACTGGAGCTGCTGCAAGGTCTCCACGATATGAAAGTTTTCATATTGGACAAGTGTATAAGTATGTGTAAGAACATCTGTGATAAAGCTGTCATTCCATATTCTGGTTTTAACATTTTCCTCCTCTTTTCTTGGATCACTGGTGCTGCTCATAGTCCCAGTGGGAAGAGGCCATGAGGTATATTTATTAGGCATGTGTTGAATATTGAAAAAGCTAAAAAATTTCAAACATTGTAATAAAAATTTCTGTCCAACGTGAGCTGCAGTAGGAGCTCTTCATGACAGTAATGTTTTCAATACTTTTTGGTACTAGAATTTCTCACATTTTTTATGTTACAGGGCTGAATTTTTAGTAAGTTTTCATTTCATCAGCATTGACCTCATTTCTAAAGCAAACAGAGGATAAGAAAAGTGCAGTTTCTCCTTTAGACTGCTGTTGGTAAAAAGCAAATCACAAAACTAAGCCTACAGTTGTTTGAAAAAACAAGGACTACTGACTTCTGCAGTTCGAAAATAGATGCATACCTTGCATTCCAGTAAGAGACAGCTGCTCATTCTGATTTAGAGATTAATGTAATGAAATAAAGTTGGCTTTAAATATCTAGATTTTACAAGGAACAGTGATTAGCTACAGTCCTGATTAATAGATAATTATGCAATCATGTACAGCATTGACCCAAGCAGAAGCCTGGAGCACCTGGTAATGGCTAATGCTAAATGAAAATTGGAGTTATTTACTTCAGTTGTTGGGTACTTTCAGAGCAGATTTAGAACAGGGCTTTTTTTTTATATTTTATTTTTGGTAGATTAGAATAAACACAGTCATTGAGAACAGATGTTTTAGTATATTACTGCAGAAATGAATTTTGATTTTGTTGTAATGTGTTGAAATGTTATAAATAAGAAGACTTTTATGGTAAGAATGTAAGCATTTATCTTCACTTACTTAGTTTTTGCCTTTTTGTTTCTGGGGATTTGGTTTGGGACATTTTTTCCACTCCATCAGAAAAATCTAGAAGACTGTATTTTTGTACAGAGCTCTTGCCCACTCGGAACTTCTTGGAAAGCCATTGTAGGCTTTTGCTGCATGAGGGTTCTGATTTGGATGCTTCTTGTACATTACCGAAGTACATTTTGCTGTTCCTGTGGGGAAAGAGCTAAGATAATGTGATCCTTATTGATTCCTTCACTGCCTGCAGTGACCTTGCTGACATCAACACCATGCTGGGAATAGAAATGGTTAGTCAACAAGAACTCTCTCTCTCTCTCCATTCTGTAGGGATTTCTGTCCATGTGTCTTGTCCTTTCTCTGCGTACCTCTATGAAAAGTCACTTAGCCTCTTTTACTACATGCTCAGCCCCTTTAACTGTCGTGGTGACCCTCACCTGGACTGAGTCCAGTTTGACAATATCTCCCTTCTACTTGGGGACCCAAAACGATGCATTTTTCCGGATGTGGTCTTGCAAGTTCAGAACAGAGCAGTAAAATCAATCTCCTTCATCTGCTGGACACGCTATGATGCTCTTTAACAAAAATGAAAAAAAAAAAAATCCAATTTCAGCTCAAAATCAGATGCATCATAGATGATTTTTGGGAAATGTTTGTACCAAGCGTTAATTTATTCTGTAGATGTGCCATCATGAGCACTTTTAACAAATATTACCAGTGGCCCAGAAATGCTCAATCACAGGCAGCTCAAGGACTCCCTTGAATCAAATTCTGTAGTAGATGTCAGCTCAAAGCTGTACCCTTTCCTCTTTTAGTGGAGAAAAATCAAATCATTATTAATTGGATAAATGATGAAGGAGGGGGTTTTTTGTCATTTAGCACTCGGGAACCTAGCCAAACTGCATTTGTTGCGAGAAGTTTTGAAAGGGCACTGTGTTATGAAGAAAATTGTATTTTTCGTATATTGAGCTGTTGCATTAAAGTAATTTGTAAAGAGAAGTTCCACACCGTCCTCCCAGGAGATACCTACTTCTGTCAGTCTGTCTTACACAGCTACTGGTTAGTGATCACCTCTAAAGCCCCTTGTTACCATCAGAGGGAAAACAGATTAAATGGGTAAGTCAGGGATAGGCTTGAGTGTGGTTAAGACCAGCTATGCCATACCAGATCAAAGACCCTTCCAGCACATCTCTGTGACAGCCCACAGTGCCTCATACTTAGAGGAAGACGATCAGAACACAGCAAATACAACTTCATCCTCTTTCAGGTACTAACTGGAATATTGCATTTAATATTAAGACTTTCCTCTGGCATTTCATGGGCTGAGGTAAGGTGAAGAAAAAAAGTGAACTTTACTAGTAAAGCGCAGGTGACGTGGGAGGAGGAGATGAAGCTGGAAGCTGCCTGGCTGTTCTGGGACGTGGACGAGTGCCAAAGAGTGCTCTGGTAAAAGTAAAGCAGGACTTGGAAATAAGTCTAGCTGAACTGAAAACATGCAAAATTAACTACTTTCATTAAAAAGCACTTCATGTTTTGAGAAACCATTAGTATGACTTCTAAAATATCTCTTCCTTGGACTTATGGGTATTTTGCCTGGGCTTGTGTGTATTTGTGTATATGCACATGCATATGTGTCATTTTAATCTTTCACTTACTCTACTGAGATTTATAGTGTTTCGTTGGTGAAGTCAAAAGTGTATGTGGCATCTGCTGATTCCATCTATGTAAGACAAGCCACATTATCATTCTTTTTATACAAGTATTTCACATGTCTCTTGTCATTGAGTTTGCATACAGACATGTTGAACTTTGAGAAAAAAAAAAGGTTAATTATTTAAAAATCCAGCACTAATTTTGACATGAATGGTTGACTTTACAGGGGAGTTTGACACAGTGCAGAGCCCCTCCACGCCAATCAAAGATCTCGATGAGAGAACATGTAGGAGTTCTGGGTCAAAGTCTCGGGGTAGAGGGCGGAAGAATAATCCATCACCCCCTCCGGACAGTGACTTGGAGGTATGTCTGTGGTAATTGATGAACATTAATGTGGAGGTTTCCTCTGATTAAGTGTAAATTCTGAATACTGCAGCTGTGAAAATAGCTTAAAGCATTTTAGAAGACGTCATGGACTCAGTCTCACTAACTGAATGTAACAGAAAGTAGTAGCTGTTTTAACATACGTGTACAGTGAGACTTTATTGTTCTGCATGACAAAATTAGGCAGAAAGGCAAGTGTGTTTCAACCTTGTGTTTTTTTGCTCTTAGATTACATGCCTGACAGTTTCTCATGCAATAGAACAACAAATCTGTACTCAAAATTGCCACATTTTCTTGTAGTTTTTTGAATAGGAAATCTCAAATATATCACTCAGCTTAATTACATGTATTTATGGATGCAGTGTAAATATGCAGGATTCTCAAAGGCTATAGCCTTTTGAATACTTAGGCTCCTATTTGTGCTTGTGCTTGTGTGTTACATCAGTGGATATCAATGAGGCAGCTTACCTCAGTGAAGTAATGGCTGTGCTTAACTACACGCAAGATCAGTGCCTTAGTGGAGAAATACATCTGCCTAATCTATGGGATGACAATTTCAAGCACAGGTGACCTCTTAGCAACAGAGTAATTATAGTCGTGTCACTCCCGTGTCGGCCGTGCAGCGCCTTGTGGTGGCAGGAGCAGGAGGAGAAAGCAAGAGTGCCTGCGTGCATGTGTAACACTCCAGCTCCGGCACCAGGGACGTGCTGTGCTGCCTGCCAGTGCCGTGTGTCCCCTGCTGCCACCAGAGCAGTGTGGCAAGCCAGCAGCCCTGGCCTGCCCCACTGCTCTGCCTGTTCACTGAACAGCCCTGGGTACAGCAGGAGACAAAATTGTTGCTGGGACTTGTCTGGCCACACAACCCCTCCTGTGGTAGCAGGGTGGGCTGCAGGGCTAGGAACTGAATGTAAATGCTATTGCTTTTGTACAGTAACTTACATTGTTTTGCTTTTCAAAGGATTTAACTTTTCCAGTGAAGAAACTAACTTCTTACATTTCCAGGTTTCTTTTGGTTGGTTGTTTTTTTTTTATTTATTATTTACCAGTGAAAATGAAAATGAGTAAAATTGGATGAATGAAACTGAGTTCAAATAATCTGGTTTATCCTACAGTATTATTTAAATTCTGTGGCAGTGACATATAGCACTTTTACCCAAGATTTTAATTATACAGTAGAAATAAAGAAGAATCTTAAATCAATAAGACTCGCAGAGAAGTATCTGCAAGTACTGTTTATCCTAAACAATTATGTCTGACCATCAATAAGACTCGCAGAGAAGTATCTGCAAGTACTGTTTATCCTAAACAATTATGTCTGACCATCATGTTTCTGTTTCTATGACAATCATGTTTCTGAAATCTGTGTTACAGAGCTTTTGTGAAAAGCTTTTTAGAGAACAAATAAGAAATAGTTGAAGAGTTAAAAAGTTACTGCCTTTTGACATTTTACCATGCATGATACACTGTTATTGCTGATTTTCAGAGAAAACCTGCTCAGTTAATAGGTACTTGGTTAACCTTTTAAGACTCAGCTGACTTTTTAGCCTCCCTGGGTGGTGTGATGGTGGGACTGTGATGTTATTTGTTCAATAATATTTTCCCCAATTCTGTTTTCAGCGTGTATTTGTTTGGGATTTGGATGAAACAATCATAGTTTTTCATTCGCTGCTTACAGGATCGTATGCACAGAAGTATGGCAAGGTATGTGAATTTTGTGTCAATTCACTGCAGCTATCTGGTCTGACTATGTATGTGTTTTTCACCTCTATGTTCTTTATGGCTTGGGTGAAGTTAGAGGTAAAATGTACAGTAAACCCCATTTTCCGAGGGTTAATATGTAGAAGTCAAGGAGAGAAATGAGACACAGACCCTAAGCACAGTACATGAGGCAGGGCTGAAGCAGATGCTGCGAATGAGAGAGAGGAGAATTTATAGAGGAACAAGGATGAGGTTACTGACGTGCGCTGGAAGAGACATTGCAGGGAGATAATAGATGAAGTGCACAAATGGACATAACTGACAGTATAGGGAAGAGTAGAAGAAGAAATAAGAAACTGGGCTGGTGGGTGAATTTACCGGGAAGTTTATGAATAGGGTGAATAAGAGCCTGACTTACTTCAATGCCAGCTGCAGATGTTGTTCTTTGACTCCCCACCTTTTCCACTGAATTTTTGGTTCCCTTGGCTGGCTCTGGGCTGAGTAATGCCGGGGAGTGAAACCCTCTCCCAAGTAGTTTTAAGCATCCTCTCCCCTTCAATGAGTCCAAAAGGAGTTCAGGTCACAGAGCAACGAGTGGGAGAGCAGGAAGAAGAGTGAGGGAGGCAAAGAGAGGCAGTGGCAGACTGCAGGAGCTCCGGGAGCCCCACTGGGCTGATGCTGGGAGTCCAGGGAATGGCTGTTTGGACAAGGTGAGAAGGGTCTGGTGCGTAGAAACAGGAGCAGACTGACGCGAGAGGTAGAGCTAAAGGCCTGGATAAAACAAAAAATCAAAGCAAATATGAGGAAGGAGGAAAATGGACAAGGGAGATGTTAGTATGTACATACATAGTTCTCTCTGTGCTGTTCTATTCAAGTGAAGTAAATGCAAAGGTATTTTTTTTTAAGAACATGAGTTATGTCCATACTGTGTCAGATAACGGGCTTGTTTAGCATGTTTTCAGCATCTTTATTCCAGCCAGAATCAGATGCTTGAGAAAAGGATGCAAGAAACAGCACATTACAGAAATATTTTTCACAATCCCCTCCCGTACCAGGGGGTTAGAAATGTCCAACACCTGTGGATTATAACCAGAGATGGGCCAGTCTTCCATGCAATCAACCTTTTGTGGCTATTAAAAAAGAAAGTTAACTGGAAAAGTCACAGGCCAAGTGCAAAATCTGAATTTCTGGAATGCTAAGATAAAGATAGTTACTCATGTCTTGTAAAAAACAGCCTTCCTTGCTTTGCAGCTGCACAGTACCAGATCTGTGCACATTTCAGTACTCTGTCAAAAAATCCTCTTCTGCTGTTTTTCAGACAATGTAACAACAGTGACTTTGCTGGAACCATTTCCAACTAACTGTTATCAAAACAAGAGAGAAACCTAGCTGCACATAAACTTTTCTATCACTTTGAGAGTAGCCCATAGACTACCACAGGACTTGCTGAACTGTCCCAGTGGTAAAGTCATTCCTTTCATCCTTTTTTTGATTGTGCCCTTAGGATGTTTCCTAAACCAACTGTAACACATAGTTTTAAAAATCAGAGCACATCTTGTAGCTCACAAAACATCTGTGGATAACTTTGCAAAATGTCTTGGAAACAGCAACAGAAATGTAATTCCTCTTGGTGTATTAGTAATGGCATATTAACAGACAGTAGCACTGACAGCAGAAAAATTCTTATATAAACCAAAAGTATCTCAAGGGTTAGTGAAATTAATGTAGTTATACTGCTGAGATCAACATCAGTGAACAAATGTCATGGACATGTATGATGCAAAAGGTGCAGAATTATGGAATTCTTAAAGTAAAATCTTTTTTTTGCTTTGTTTTGTTTTTGGGGGTTTTTGGGAGGGTTTTGTTTGGTTGGTTAGTTTTGGGGTTTTTTGGGGGGTTTTTTTGTTTGGTTTTTTTTTTTTGGTACTGATAGGTGGCATCCCCAGAAGTACAGAAAGGTGTTCATTTCCAGACCCTGCAGAATAAAAGTAGTAGACTTTTTCCTTCCTGCAGTGACTGCCATTGCCATATTTACATAGAATTTTAGCTTTTGCATGTAACTGTAGTGTTGTCTAAATTTAAGGTGGGATGTGTCCGAGCCCAAGTGCCTAAGAGGTTAGAAATGGGAGAAGGAAAAGATCCCACAGATAGACTTCACTCAGTCTCTGGTACATGACATCTTTAGCACATATGGTCCTTATCTTTTCTGCATATGATTTCCGTATGTATACAAGGTCTTAATCCAGAGTGAAGATTGGATTGTTATGAGAATTGGGTTGATATGAGAGTAAATACTCCAAGAATTGTGAGGTTGTCAGCAGAAGTCTTGTTAGCCCATAGGTCTTTCAAAATTATTGAGAGAGCTGTTTATTTTGGAAAGGTGGTATAAAATTGTTGCCTAACAATGGAAAAAGAAACAGGGTAGCGTAAAATAGTGGTGATACTAAATTATTTATCTGTGGTGATTTGCTATCTGATTTTAAAAAGTAAAGGCATCTAATGTCACGAGTTGCTCAGCTGTGCATGCCATGTTCTTCCACATATATTTCATGAGCTCATTTTGTATAACATAATCAGGTTACTCAGAAAAAAAAGAAATCACATCAAAAAATGCCTTTCAGGACAAGCAGAATTTTTCCCTTCTCCCGTATTTAAATTTTTTAAGTGAGAATAGTGTGTTTTTAATGCAAATGTTTTTAATGCTTCAAGGGAAGACAACTTCCTATACCAAGTGTCTTCATTTCATACTTGGAGTGAGATGCTGAGTTTAAAGCTATTGGGAATATACAGACAGGCAAGAATATTCACGTTCAGTTCTTTCCCATCTACTCATTGACATGAAAACTTCCATTCCTCTTCCTTTCATTTTCACCAGCTCTTTTTCCTGTTTCTTTCAGTACCAGGTAAAAACAAAAACCAGAAATTAGTCTTTTAATCTCTCTATTCTGCTACAGTTCAGGCTGGACATGGATGCAGTGGGAGGAGGTGCAGCATATTATGGCCTGGCATAGGGATCCACATGGGAGTGCAGGAGCACTTGAGAGCTGCTGTTGTATCTGGAAAGAAACACTTTCAAAAGATTTCTACAGTTTAACAAGTGGTTGGAGTAGAAGAGAAAAAGGAAAGTCAAAACAGAATCTCCTTAGGGAATGAGGGCTTTCATTGGCAGAGATTATTTGGAAGGCCTGGATCCAGCAGGCAAATTGCAGGTTGTGTATTTATCAAGAGAACAGCAGACTTCTGAGTTATGCCCAAGGATTTATGAAGTTGAGAATGGACACTTTCCTTGGTATACACTTGTTCAGCACTTTGCATGGTATGATAATTATTTGATGTCAGAATTTTATAATAACCATGTTAAAATTAGTGATTTTAGCTGAAGGATGCAGCTGTAAGTATCTCATTTGAAAAGGGCAAATTGCTGCTGCTTGTCTGGGCACCAGTAGAGTATAGCTTTAAACCCAACTGAACTGCGAGAGATTTGACCAGAGGTTGGCCAGAGTATCACTTCTACATTTAAAATATAAAGCTTTCCCAGAAGAATATTCCATGCCTTGCTGTTTCCTACCTGTGACTCTTTCCCTCTGGCTTTTGGTGTATCGGTTATTTTATTGGGCTAGCATAGAAAGAGAATAAGAACTACACTACACCTGTGTCAGGGAAGCTGTGCTGCCTTGCAGCAGTAAGATCACCTCTCATTTTTCAGCTCATTTGCTCATCTGCTTTGTATTTCATAAAACCAGTACACTTCTATTTTTAATTACTTACTGCGGTAGCAAACTGCGAACACTGGCATTGGAGCTGTTATATTGTGACTTTTGTGGATGATGACAGTTTTTGCAGCTGAGCACCAGTTGACAGATATGGTTTTCTACAGTGCTGAGCTCTTAAGTGAGCATTTGTTGATGGGACAGGACACATGTTAGCAGATGTCATCATCTCTTAAAATTTATGAGGTACATTCTTATTCCCTGTGAACAGTGTGTATTCTTTGTTCCATGGCATTCCAGTTATTCTTGCTGGTTGAAGGATGATTAAGCAGGAGTTTTGTCTAGCTCCAAGCATTTATATTTCATTCATTTCTCCCAGGTCAATCCAGAGGGCAAGGATTCCCAGATAAATGCTGTGACTCAGGGTGAAACTGTTTAAAAAAAGAATACAATTCATTTGTCAGCTTAGAAGAGGGAGAATGTGATTTCCAAGTGGAAAAATCAAAACAAATCCACACTTGATGATCATTTTTTGCCATTTTTTATAACACTGCAAATGACAGAAAGTTGTCAGGGAAGCCTCATTAACCTCATGCACTTCTCTGGAAAGGGCTCAGAAGCTGTTTACTGCTCACTGTCTGCTTGTGACCAGTTTAATGACCAGACGGTCATTAAACAGAAAAACCTTGTCAGCATTAACACCCATGATGACATTCCCAAATTCACTCATAAATATTCTCTTGTCCACCTCTATTAATAGTGTATCTCTCATCACCTCCAGTTGTCCTCTCCATTCACTCCCTCCTTGTCTGAGACCTCTGAGTTGATTTTCCTACTGCCTTCTAGAGAGCGTGGAACAGAGACTCCCTATGGAGTACGTGAGTTTTCCTTCGTCAGACACCAGCTACGGTTATTAAGAAGAGATGTGTTCTCTTCCTCAATTGCCACCCACATGAATCTCTCCTGGGACAAGTGTCCCCTTTGAGAGAGTGAGTGCTGAACATTAATCTGAGATTCCTACATAATACTAGGAAGTGTCTTTAAGTTAAAATATTGGTACTTAATTTGAGCATTTCCACTTTTTCCTGAGGTCAGTTTTGTTTTAAGTCTGTTCAGGACAGCCACCCACTGAAAATCACTTCTTAAAATTTTGCTTGTTTTCTTGCTTATTTTTAAGGCTTCATGCATGCAAATTCCTGTCACAATGAATCTACCTGACAGCCTATTTATCTCTTTGTTTTCTGAGGTTTTATTAAAGTCACTTTGGTGTTTGCAGGTTTTTTCCAAAGAAATTAAATGATTTTGAACATGTGCTGAAACTTGACATTCCAAGACAGTATTAAATAGATTTCTCCCACTAATGGACACTGAGCTTTTGGGGCTTTATGCCAGTTACTCTCCTCTTGATCAAAACATTGAAGTATTGGTCCTCCCAGGATTTTTTTATCTAGTCTCCCACGAGGCATTCCAATGGATGGACCAGTCTGGTACAGAAGTCCACAGACAGACAGTCTGGCTCCAGTTTAGTGCCTTCATCCTAACGTAAACTAAAGTAATTTGTATTTAGGTGTACAGAAATGTTGTAGCTGGTCTTGATTCTTCTGCGCACTAATGATATCTGGCTAACATCATACGACTGCGGGCCAAAGAGTTGTTCTTTGTTCTGCCAATTATCTGGGGAAAGCTTCAAGATTTTTTTTTTAAATAACTTTTTCCTCTATTGTGTGTGCTTGTGCAAAGTAGCACAGAATACAATTTTGCCAGAAGTTCAGTCTGCCTCTTACTAAGTTTTTCAATTTGCTATGCTAAAATCTGTATCAACTGCAAGTTTCTTGCTTTCTTTTCAGCGCTCAGTCTTTTATGCCACTTGAATCAGTCTGTAACTTCTGCTTCAGGCTGAAAGACAGTAAAATGATGATTGTCATGTTCCTCCATATTGTGCAAACACTATAAAACCACAAGACCTTGACAAATCTGTTTTCTTGTCTATTTTTATATGTGAAGGAAAGAACGTAACATGGCAAGAGCTGGATGGAACATGATATTTAATTCTTGTTAAACAGTTGCAGTGCAAAGTTTTGGCCGGTTTGTTAAGGGGAGAATTGTTCATATCTTAAGAATTCAATTCCAGCAACTCTCCCTAGCAGAAGTTGTTTTGGGGAGATCCCATAGTGATTTTATACTAAACTGAAATTAATTCCCTTTGCTTTGCTTTATTTTATTTTGCATACAGTACCTAGCAATACCCTCCTTATGCCTTTGTCAAAGCAGGAATATAGGAAACATAATTTTAATAGTAATAGTCAGGCATAATTGGTTACAAAACTACTATTAATAAGAAAATCATAAGAGCTTTGTCACATTTACATCTTCAACTATACTAGGAAAGGCAGGAAATTGTCATACATAGTTGGTAGTTTCTGTAGAAACAAATTGGATTATAATGGAAAATGTTGTAGGAAATTTCTGCATTCAAGTCTGCTTTACCCAGGAAGGGGTAAAAAGAGGCTGAGAATTAAAAGTCTGAGATTCCAGTTTTGGAAGCACTCCAGTGAGTAACTTACACAAATAATAATGAGTTACCACCTGTGCATAAAGTTATGCACATGCCTTAGTGTTCATAGGATTGAGGTGAAAAATCATATTGCAAATACTCTCTGTTTTATTGTATCTAGGGAGAAAAAGCTTATAATTTTTTATAAATTTTACTATGCACAGAAAAGAAATGCAAAAGAAAGAAGAGACAAACACATGTTTATGTGTGATGACATTTTGATAAAAGCATTATGGCTTGATGAGGAATCTCCTGAGTCAAGGGTGTTTTGATGATTTGTGTTCTAAGTGCCTAACATGAGGTTTGCTAATCTGTTAATTGTGTTCCTTAATCATCGTCTTGGAAAACTGACCTTTGCACTTGGTGCTGCCTTCAGCCATGTGACTTTCAAATCCAATGAACATTACTACAGAAAACAGAATGGATGAAGTTCTTTGCCTGGGCACTGCATTTGTTTTTTACTTCTGAAAGCTAGTCTAGACCAGTTCAAGGGTCAACATAAAAATATTTCCTTTCACTGCCAGACAATTGAGTCTAACTTTGGATCATTACAACTTCTTGAACACTGTTGTCCCCTTCAAGTATGACTTTTTCATGAGCAAGAGTCAAAATATTAGTGTTTCAGATTTTACCATTAGTTATTAAGTGCTCGAGTGCAGAAGCCATCTTTTATTCTGTCATTGCAAAGCCCTGGAGTAGTGAGTGTCTGATCCTGGTTGGGAAGCTTTTGATCCTAATGCTAACTAATGATCGTTTGAGGTTTTGTGAGATTTTGTTGCTACATGCTGGTAAACTTTTAGACTTTAAATCTCAAGGTATTTAAGAAGGGACTTCTGAAAACTTGTTAGTGTCAATCAGAGTTTAAATGATGAAATACGTTTTTTTTTCATATTTTGATGAGAAGACGACCACATGTGTATCAAAAGTCCATTGCGGTACGTTAAGCATAAAAAAGTTAACAGAAGCCCTCAAGCTCAGGCAGATGATTAAGGCAATAATCAAACTAGGTACCAGGTGTCAGCAAAGTATCAGGGACCATTATTCTAAACCAAATGTAAGGTAACAAATATCTGCTTTACGTCTCTCCTAGCAAACTTAGAAAAGTTAAATTAATTACCTTGCCTTTGCTGCACACTTAATGCTCTCAGACAGTGTTATTGCAGAGTGGTAGATTTGTGGTGTCTTGCTGAGGCGGAGCAATTTGATAGTGTGAAAGATGACCTATGAACAAGTGCAACATTTTGAATGAATCTTATCCAGGGACAGGATTCCTGTGCTTCATCAGCAATGAAGGGACGATCTGTAGCAAACAGCAAACTTACATATGCTTTCCACAGGAATGTATGTTCCTACACACATCTTTTATAAAAAGTGCCTTTCCCTTTTTCAGTCTTCTCTATACTTGTTTATGTTTATATTTATGTATATGTTTATGGCCACCTGTTTTTTTCCTGCCAGTGCAGCCAGGTTGCAAATTGCTTGACTTTCAAAAAATTTGAGTTTTCAACATCCACAGCTCCCTGAGTTTTCTCACAAACAGAGGTTCAGCAGTCTCTTCTTACAGCATTATACTAAAATAGCTTAATACTGAAAGGATTTCAGAGAAGTTTCTTACAGTGTTAATGTTTCAAAACACTTTGTATACAGCAATTTTTAAAGTAGTTCTAATATAAATTAGAGGTATGTAATTAGTTAACCTTGTTTTTTTGTTTTTTAAGGATCCACCCATGGCAGTGACCCTTGGACTGCGAATGGAAGAAATGATTTTTAATCTTGCTGACACACATTTATTTTTTAATGATTTAGAGGTAAGAATCAAAGGAATGTTAGCACTGGTATTCCTGGTTTTTAACTTAGTGGCTTTGCTGTGCATTAGTGTTTATTGTGAGTGACATTTTCTGCCTATGTAGTCTGTGGGTTTGTCCTGCTTTAATCAGAGAGAGGTTTGCCAGGTGGCACTGACTTCCTGTGGCACCAGAGGCCTTCGCTGAAACTCAGAGAGAGAGAGAACTGCAAGCTACCCATTCCGTTCTTCGTCCCGTAGCCATCTTTTTGGTTTCCACATATGTAAAGCTGTCTGCTGTCATCTCCACAACAGGAACATACATGCCTCACATTTTTCTCTTGAAGTTATCTACAATCACTCGCTTTCAGCAGGTGCCGTCAACTGACCAGAAGAGGCTGTTCTTCTCTTGACATACCTGAGTAGGCTTTTGGCCACAGGCCCCTGTTATTGTTCAAATGTAGAGTATTCTTCATTTACCTCAAAGAATGCAGCACCAGAGAGCTGGGAGTGTGATAGATGTTCTGATCGGTGATGTGTCTTCCCAAGGTAACCAGGCAACCACATGTATTGTCACAATATACCCAGGGAAAATAATTTGGAAATTGGTCAGAAAAGGGAGAGACCTCTTGCTAGGGAGTGCCCTCTGTGGGCAGCTCACCTGTCAGAAGCACGTGGATGGACTCTTGCAGGGACGGTGGTCTGGGAAGCTGGGTTTCACAGGCTTTTTATTTCGCTCTGAGAGTCCGGATCTCTTAACATGGACAGTGACAGCCTACAACCATGTGTGTCAAGAGATGGGGTAAAAAGCAGTTTTTAAATTAACCTAGGGGCTTTTCAGACCTTCTGCTGGTCTAAAACAGTTGTTCTCTTACTCAGAGTAGATCCCAGACTTCCCTCCATGGACAGATACTTGCTATGAATGGGAGCTGGAAGACTTTGAGGTTTTGTTTAGAATCCCAGAGAAAGGTGTCTGGTGAGTGAATAGAAAAAATAAAGATTAGTGAAATTTTTCCATACACTGGGATGTTGATTTTGTCTTTTGCTCCTTTATCAAGGAGGCAGTAAGAAAAGCAGGAGGTACCAGTCTGCAGTTGTCTTCATCATCCTTTGCAGACCTCCAGAGCTATTCTTAGCTCTTTTTAAGTCAGGAAACTGGAATATACTTCACCCTACACCTGAACTGCACTTCCTCCTTGCAGCAGCAGAAACCTTAGAAAGTAAAGTCCTGGATATGCCTTTCCCAGTGTGTGCTTTATTGCAGTCCTAGTGAGTCATCTCTTGACAATGCAAGTACATTCAGTGAATGTCTCCTTCTGGTGCCCAGTACCGGGGAGAGATTCCAAATAAATTTTTCAAAGCATTTCTGAAATTTCTTTATAGCAGACCTTTGCCCCTGCACATTCAGATTTTATGTGGCACGAATGGACCTTAAGGCATTCTGTAGAATCTGTTCTCCAATGTTGTGCTGAGTTCAGGTGGAAGAGTTCAGCAAAATGGAGCTTTGCCCTCTTTCCATACATCTTTATTCTTGCTTATGGCTATTGAAACTTCATTACTTTCTCTCATTTTTTATTTTCTCTGTAGATCACAAGTTCAGCTGTCATAGGTGGATCACTACATTTTGGCTAATCTTCATAGGATGTTTTTAATACCCTGTCTGAAAACACATACGCCAGCTCATTCCAGAGCTTGAACAGTACCCAGTTTTAGACAAATCAAAAAATGCTACTTAGGGGCTGTCTTAGAGAGTCTCGTAAATCAATCAGTTGGATTTGATTGAAAGCAATTTATATATGTATTTAATAATCACAATTTCTATAAGAAGTTAAGTATTTTAGGGCCCAGAGTTCATCTTGGTCTCAAAACGAACTCCCTTAAAAAATTACCAAAATTCCAAAGTTCATGTACTGAAATGAATTGTATGCATACTTTCCAGCATGTGCAAGAAGACCAGCAATTTTCTATCTTCTTAGCAAATAAGATAAAGTGCCAAACTATGTAGAGACACCCTTTAATGTGCTGATGAATAAACCTGTTTAAATCTGTTTGCAGAGCACACGGCCGTTACTGAATATTACAGTGCATTTGCATGATGAATGTATAATGAATTCTGAGAATTCCCCAAGTCTGACTTGGGGTCTCTCCCTCATCTCTCCTCCTGTCCCCATGTCTCTGTCTTCCTCTCTCTGTGCTCCTCCAGGGGAGCAGAAATGAGTGCTGCACTGCAGATGATCATGGCCATCAAGACATGAGACCTTCAGTTCTCACTGGAGGAAGTGAGATAGGCCTTTATTCACTAGGCAGATAGATTGTTTATCCTTTCATCATGTCACTTTTTTAATGGTGAGCCCTCAGGTCCCATACCTTCCATCCTGCTTTCATCTTCAGCCCACAATAAACCTCGTGGCTCTGGACATGACAACTGTAATGTACTCCTGAACCTGTATCCCTGTAATATTTACTCCAGTCACTACATCCTCTAAACTTTCTTTTTTTCCCTGTCTTTCTTGGTTACAAACACTGCATAGCAGGTTCCAGTAATAATAACCAAGTTATAGAAGTTATCACATACAAAAATAAAAGTTTCCTTCCTCTATGCAAATCTGTCTCACTGCAACGACTGCTGATGCAGAAATTCCAATCTGCTGAGACATTCCCTGCTGACCCGGTAACCATGTTCTAATCAGCCAAGCTGCACTTTTATTTCAGGCTAGGCTGTTCTCCAGCTGTTGCATTCTCAGGGTATAAATTTTAGTTAGCTTGAGAAGTATCGCTTGGGAGGGCGGCTGGTGTTTTGCCATGAAAATAGGAGTCTGGTGCTCTAGAAAGTTCATGTGCCTAAACAATGCTTAGAGATGGGACTCAGTTTTGTAATAATAGCCAAACTAAGGCATTCTGTTTTCAACCAGGTAAGGAATAAAATTAAGTTTTTCTTCACATCTCAGTATTAATTTTAAGACAGCATTTAGAAATGTTGGTAAGGCCTATTATGCGCACCAAAAACACAATTTCTGCAAATTGCAAGTAGTGATTCAGACATGAATCTTCCAACTCCATTATTCCACTCCATTCTCAGGCCAGTGAAGAAAAAAAAGAGTATCCATTCAAAAAAACTGAATTATATTTCCATTTTTATCATTATCCTACCATATTTTAAAAGAGATTTTGTCTTTTTTTTTTGTCATTATAAATGGAAATGAGAGATAAAAAATAGGATTTAGGTCTCAGAATCTCGGAGGCTGGTAAAACTAGTTTTAACAGAGACCAAAGCATACATATTAAAAAAAGGTTTTCTGTAAAGCCTAAGAAAACATAGTGCTGCATATTCCCTCATTAATAACAGTTTTGTGTTCAGTGTGGTAAGGCAGTGTTTTTACTGGATAATGAAATTATTGTCCATTCCAGGATGATAACTTTTATGGATGATTTGTTGATTCTGTACTCTCAAATTTGCAGGCTCTAAAAATTGCTGCAAAGAATTGTCTGCACTCAGATACAATTTCAATCAGTATTGCTTCAAGCAAAAGCTAGATATTATACCTAGACTCCTTTCCTGCATTCACTCTAATGGGAAATGTATTTTTATGTTTCTTCGTTTTGACATTCACTGACAGTGAGTCACTGTGACTTGAGCTTAACCAGTACTGTAGCTGATGTGAAGAGTATTTTACCTTAATCTTTAAAGTGACAGAGACTTTGCTCTCTTTCCTTCTTTCCCACAATTGTTTGGTGTCATTTAAAAGCAAACTCAGATGTAGTGTTCTGCCACTAGTCTCCTGGTTCTTTTGAGAAAAGTAGAGAACTATCTCAAATCCGCTCAAACTGGTTTTCTCTTCTTTTATGGTGAGTTTTTTCCATGCCATGTAAGTGAATTTGTAAAAGGTAAACGTTTTAGTTGAAATAGATAAGTAAAGAAGAAAACAAAGTAAAAGAAAACAAGGAGTGATGGGCACATGAGTTTGTTTGTTGGACAGCAAATGTATATTGCCAGCATGTAGAGAGGAGGTGACCTATAGATCCAGAGGAAAAGAGGAAGGGGGAAAAAGAGGAAGCTGGAGAGTGCTGTTGGGTTTGCTCTCCTGTATAAGATATATAATAACACCTATATTAACAACCTTCTTGCCGGGACAAGGGGGTGAGTAATCAGAAAACTGCCTGGTCCCCTCATCCTGTTTCTGGAGTCAGTCACAGAATCACAATGAACCAACTGTGAGACAAAAAATTAAAAGTAAACAGCTGAACCTTTGCCACCCACTCATATTTAACTTATAATGAAATTATCAGCAGAAGAGTTACCTAGAATTTTCAAGGCTGGAACAATGTAGCTGAAAGGCTTAACAAAACCCAAACAGCAGGAGACACTCCTTATCCATCAAGGCTTTTGTGTGCCCTCCATTTAATTAACACACCTTCAAATCCACAGGAATAATTTTTAAATTTTTAAACTTAACACTTTCCACCAGTTCCAGGGAAATCTGTGAAGGTGATTAGGAAGCCAGATATTGCCTAGATATTGCAAAATACAGAGTCAGAATTTTTCCCAAGAGGGCTTTTTGCCCGATTTTTGAGTTCCTGTCCTACACTGGGTGAAGCATAGTTGCATTTTTTTCTGGAGTGTAAATAATGAATAAGGATAAAGAAATTAATCTTTTATTTCAGCTGACACTCCCCCTTTACTTTCTCTCTTCATCTGCTATTCACAACCAAAAGTAGCTTCTTTAAAATATTCTACAGCTCAAGATAATCTCCTCAGACAGAACTAAAAAATTTTATTTCTCCAGTGAGGGGAAGAATGCTTCATTTCTGTTCCTTGAACACAGCTCTATTATCCTGTCTTAATGGATTAAGCCACATGACCAGAGATTGGCAACTCATTATTTTAGCTTTGACCCAATATTTTAAATTATGATTACTTGTATGATGCAATGAAATTACGTATTTGAAAATTAAATTGTATGTATTTTTTTATACAGAATTGCCCTTTTTTTAACAACTTACTTTATGCGAGTAAAAGTCTGGTTTTTTTCATTGCAAAGCAAAAACAGCAGAAAGATAAAATAGCAATTCCCCAAATTCACACTCTAGGAGCTTGTGGCTTACACATTTGGAAATCACTCCTCTGTTCAGATCTATTCTTTATCTGTACAATTTAGCACTGTTATGACAGAAAGATTGGAAACTTAGAACTACATGCTCCTGCATGTCACAGAGAGCCTGAATTAGCTGCTGACTTAAGTGGACACTGAAATTCAGGTGTGTCTTTGGATTAAGATGTTAGTTCAAGCAACTACAGAAAATAGTTACATGATGCATGATGGCTTGGCTTACATATTTACTTTTGCTTTCCCCACAACTTCTTATCTTTGTGCTGTAACCACTGTGCAGATAAGGATACTGGATAGCTGTCTCATTATAAAACCATCTTGGAGGGGAATGCATTTTTCCAATGTACCTCAGTTCCCTCGAGTTTCTTCCATCCCTTCCAAAGCCAGGAAATAATCAAGTTCTGTAGGACTGCTGATTATATGTGATTTTCCAGCCAAAGGCACTCACATAAATTAATAGAAGAACCTGATAAGTGTCCAAACGACTTAACATAAGTTTTATGCCTGTTGAGGTTCACCATCAATTGCTTTTAGGGAGTGGGATAATAAGGTTTATGTGATTTTCAAGTATTGAAAATCTAGGGAGACTATAAATGAGACTTGCAATTTTTGTGGCTTTACAATTAAAATAATTTTACTCCCCAAGATCACACCAAAATTGCACATTGTTTTTCTAAAGGTCTGTTTTAACTAGTAATTTAGACTGTGTAGGAGTTGAAGGTTATACTGTTTTAAAGATGTTGATGGCGAGAGAAAGCCGTGGGTGTGCACAAGCTGCCATCTTCTGGTGCAGTCGGTGGCCTGCACCGGTCATTTCTGCATCTGTACTAAGCCCGTGGTGAGCACAGAAACATTGAGGTTGGAAAAGACCTCTAACATCACCTAGTCCAACCATTAGCCCAGCCCACCGTGCTCACCACTAAACCATATCCCCAAGTGCCATATCCACGTGCCTTTTGGATGCTTCTAGGAATGGTGATTGCACTCTCTTACAAGATAAATTTGTCATTTGGGTTTGCTTTCTTTACTTTCTAACAGGAATGCGATCAAGTTCATATAGATGATGTTTCTTCTGATGATAATGGACAAGACCTAAGGTAAGATACAGCTTTTTTTCTTTTTTTTTTTTTTAAGATTAAATAATTTGAGCGTTTACAGGAATACATTGTATTTATTTTTACTGTATTTTGGGTGTTTGCAGTACCTACAGTTTTGCAACTGATGGCTTCCATGCAGCTGCAAGTAGTGCAAACCTTTGTCTGCCAACAGGTGTAAGAGGAGGGGTTGACTGGATGAGGAAGCTGGCTTTCCGTTACAGAAGAGTAAAAGAGTTGTATAATACTTACAAGAACAACATAGGAGGTGAGTTCAGTTGTCAAAAGCAACTTCGAATGCTGGTCAGTCTAAGCCGCAGGGTGATGGACTCCCACCCAGGGAAGGAGCCTGGGAAGCCACAGAGGGAATGGAGAGTGATGTGACTGGACCATGGGCTGTTGAAATCTACTGACTGTAATGGCAAAGCCACGTGCTGTTGTGCAGGAGAAACACAGTTGGGAAAACCAAGCAAGCTTCCATTTGGCTTCCACAGAGCCCATTTTCCTCCTCTCCTCAGACCCAGCTATTCTCACCTTCCTGATTGGTTGAACCACTTATTCTACTTCAGATCTGCCGTTGTTCTAGGAAAGATACTGTATGGTTTCCATAACACAAATTGGTTGTGGATGGCCATTTCCATCCCACATTTTAACCATCTGGTTGGTAACAACACTGTCTCTTAAACTCTCTGCTGAGTACCTGCTAGTCTGTTTTCACCAGTGGATGCAAGAAAGTTCTGTCATTGCCATGCCAATAGCCCCTTTTGTTGACTCTGTAACTTACACAGTTTTGTCTCCAATAAGTCCAAATCTCACTGGGACAAGAGCTTTGCTGGTACTGTTTTAATTCATGGACTCACTCATGTCTGCACCAGCAGGTTGTAGGTAATCAAGCAGCAGAGCCGAAAGAATTTGTTCTGGAGAGTCCTGTGTGGCTTGCAGAGACAGCCAGCCCTCTTCTGAGGAGGGGAATGTGTCAACTGACCCCCTCAACTCCCTCACAAGACTGTAAGGACAGGGAATACTTAGAAGTCTTCAATGATTGCTACAGTCATGTTTTTTCACTGTTAGTAGTTCCATCTTTCCTTACCACACGATGAAGCAATAGGACCAAAGGGCGGTAGTAGAGGGCTGACTTTCACTTGTCCTGCCTTGCCTTTCATCGGTGTTGTGAATAGAGTTTTTATATATTTATATAAATTTTTAGATTTGTTTTTTTATTTTTGAAACAGTGTTAACCAAAGTTTACTGGATTTTCTTGTATCTCCTAATGCATCTAAGATTCTAAATCTGCTGCATTTCATAAAACTTTTCACACTGGTAAGAGCACAAGTCCAAGAGCACAGCGTAGGGAAACACATTGAGAGGAACAAAGCACTGCAAAGGCAGAGTGCAGATATGTGGGGCACTGGATTAAGGTTTTTATTGTCTCCCACACATCCTGCATCTAAAATAGAAGCCATCCCTAGCGGGCAAGTTTCTTCATTTATCCTCCACTTCTTAGCCTTTTTAATAATCTTCTTAGCACATAATGTGTCTGTTTATTTCAAAATAGCTGCTAGAAGGCATCAGAAGGCAAGATTAATCCATATATTTTTTAGTTACTTCACTTCTGCTTTTTGAAGACAGTCATCACCACTTGTTGGGAAATAGGGTGTGAAAGAGAAAAGGGATACTAAAGGTCAGGAAGCCTATTTCCCTTCTCTTCCAGGACCAAATCTGCATTTAAAATACCTTGGTTCCAACGAATTCATGTCTCAACATTTAATAGGCTGGGTATTTTTAAATATCTGATAATTTATACCCAAAAAGAGATTTTGAGGGCTAACTTTTAAGGGCTAACTGAGATATGAGAACATAAGATGTGCAGCTGTTTCAAGGCTGCAAATGCTATAAAAGGAACCAACTACAATAGGACCTGAAGAGCAAGCCATCAGCAAACAAATATATTTCCGTATGCGTAACCTGAGGTTCACACCTATGTCAGGGTGTGACAGACCAGATTCTGTCATATGAAGAGTGATAAACACTCTGAAGAGTCATAAACATGAAACATAAAGTTGTTTTAAATATAAGGAGGTACCGCAAAGGCCAGTGTATTCTAAAGTATCTTCTTTCGTGACCACCTTCACCTGTGATCCCAGTGGCATGGATCTCCTTGTCACTGCCTCTGATAATTTGAGAGTAACATATTTGGGAGGAGTTGGTTTAAAAAACATGCGTTTCTGAAAGGTATACTGTGAAATGCAGTAAAGCAGCCTGAATATATAAAGAAACTTAACTAGTCTGAAATAGTATCTGTCATTGCTTGATATAGTGAAGCACAAATAAAACCAAAGATATACTGAGCATTGAAGACAATAGGTTTTCTCTTTGATATTTTTTCAAGTTGTAGTGGAATTTAAAATAGAAACAATGACCATAAGCCCTATTACATTCCATCTAATACAGAATTTAATTGTATTTTTCTCACTTTTTTTACATAAAAGGACTCCTGGGTCCAGCTAAAAGAGATGCATGGTTGCAATTAAGAGCAGAGATTGAAGCTCTGACAGACTCCTGGCTAACAAATGCACTTAAATCATTATCAATTATCAGCACAAGGTATGTATCTGATTCTGCTGTAAAAAAAGTTTCTAGTTTTGGACATGTAATGGATATTTTTTCACATTTTAGGTTACAATAAATTAGTGCCTTTAAAGAACAGAACAGGTCTAATATGACTTTTGAGTAGGACACAGAAAAAGTGGAAAGTGGTTTAGTTTTCAGTGATTCCAGCATTTGGTAAAGATAGTATGAAATGTCTTCTCAAATGTGTGTATATTGAAAGGGTACTGTAGAATTCTGAGACAGCTTTAATTTATTATCTTGTGGACAGCATTCTCTGAACTCCACAGCTCTCTGTTCTGTCCTTCAAAGTTTGTGCCTATTCACAATGCTACCTAAATACTGTAGAGATAAAATAACTCAAGGACATATTTCTTCTCTTCTTACAAGCAAACCAGTACATCTTAGTATATATCTTAAGTTTTCAGAAGAGCAAATATCTCTTTCAACTGAGTTAAAAGTCTGGGTTCCAAATATTGAGATATAGAATGTATTGTTCACCTGAAACAATAAAACTGTGAACCCTGCTTCTACTTAGTCAGCCATGTAATATATATATTGCCAGAAATCCTAAAAAATCCTGGGTTTAAACCATAAAAAAAGAACATTAGGTCATCTTGCTTTCTGAATCTGTCTGGGAAAAGACTCAGTGTCAAGTGGAAAGAACAAAGTTGGAAAGACATGAAAACCTTAATTTCAACATAACAAATCTTGCAATATGCTTATCTGTTAATTGTTGTTTATTTAACTGTGTGTGAAGCACTTCAGGAGAAAAAAAGTAACAAATTTGTGTAAGCTGTTGTATTTAGCTCTGCATTTCTTTCTGAATTGTTAGTCTTCAAAGAGACATTTGGTAATGAAGGCCAGTTGAGCATTGGTGGAAGAGTCTGGAAAACTGTTATCATTCACTCAGGATTGTTAAATAATAGTCTTTTGTCATGTCTTCAAAGAACTGTACAACTATAAACCTTCAGAAGCTACCTGTGAGTCAGCTAACATTATTGATACGTTACTAACAGGAAATTGAGATACATAAAGGTGAAAATAGTAGCCTAGGATCTTGCTTGGAATTTGTGGAAATGCCAGAAGGAAAACTTGCAAGTATTTACTCTTAACTCCATGTCCACATCATGGTCACGCTCATGTTCCAGCCTGTCAGTGCCTAAAGTAGCTCAGCTCTGAATTCTCTGGCCTACACAACTTCTGCATTCGAGTTTTCACCCTCACCATTCCATATTAGCTTATTAACAGGATCATTCTTATCTCTCCCTCTTTTCAGAAATATTCTTACTCTTGAAACATGAAGAAAGTGATGCCATTGTGGAGAAATGTGTTTGCTTTGGCTGTTTATTTCCCCTGAATAAAAGAGTAAAAAATTATGATTTTGCATTCTCTTAATTCTTTTATTTGGCTGGTAGCTACTGACAATTAATTACCAGCATGAAAATTATGCTTTCAAAGCATTCAAAAGCCTTGTTTTGGAGGTTGTTGGTGGTCTTAAATGTCTATATTATAGTAGACCCATCTTCAAGCGCCTGGTTTTTATAAACCAGTATGGAATATTTCCTACAAATCAGGCCTGCATATTTTTTAAAGGATTTTGCCAGAGGTTTTATGTACGTTTTCTGTAAGTGATGGTGCTGAGCAACTCTACTGTGTGAGTGAAAGTAAATGCTGAGGAATCCTTAATATGCTGTCCACAGCTGGTTCACCTCATCAGCATTTGGGTACTGTTTTAAAACTATTTAAAACTTAAACAGTTTCTCTCATTTTAGGAGTAATTGTGTAAATGTGTTGGTAACAACAACCCAGCTTATCCCAGCACTTGCAAAAGTTCTACTATACAGTTTAGGAGGAGCTTTTCCTATTGAAAATATTTACAGTGCAACCAAAATAGGTAAGAAAATTATTCTTTCATTTACCATTTTTTTTTTTTGCCAGAAATGGATGTATTCCAAAACACTTCCCTGACACTTAGCACTTTTAGTTATAAGATTTAGGCATTGCATGTGTTCAGATGTGTTTATGTCAAAGAATTCCAAATTCACCTTATTTTCAAGGATGCCTAAAGGAATAAAGATGCCGATTAAAAGCCTCAGAAACTCCTCAGAATGGTGCAGAAAACAAAAAACTTGCAGAAAAGAATGAAGAAAAGTGTTTTGTGAATTCAAATCTGAGCAGAACTTCTGCTAAGTTAGCCTCTGCTCTGACCTTCAGCTCTATGCAAGCCAGGCCACAGCTTCACAAACCTTTTCCCAAGGCATAGTATGTCAGTGATGGGAACAACTGTTACTAACAGAACCTGTGTTGCTGGATAACAAAAGGGCACTTCCCCATTCTATTCATACCTGTGTGCCCTCCGTGTGTTATGGTTTGGAAATTTATGGTTTCTGGAAATTGCATCCAGTACTGTAAACTAAGAGAAGCTGTCACTCCTGTGAAATGTGACACAGCGTATAATGACTGATAATTTGGCAGTCTCTATTGATCTACCAATCATCAATTCAGGAATGCTTCATTTCTATACCTATGACAAACTTCATAGCATGCAGTGTGAAACTTCATTGATAAAAGCGTTGCAATATGTTTCCCAAATTATTTTCCTGAGGGAAAAAGCTGTGAATATTCAGTGTCAGGAAAAAGTATTACCTCAGTCATCATTTAATTAATTCTTTTCACTGCTACGTCACTCATTGTTGCAGATACATTAGAATTAAAATTTCTGCTTTCCTTATAAAAGTATTATTACAATCATAAGGAAATATTTAAATTCAATTATTCATTCACTAACCTAATTTTTGCAGTGCTGCTAATTCCTCTATCTCAGTGGCTTTCCTGTAATGATTAAGAGATCTAGTTTTACCTGAAACATCTTAGTGTCTCTAAGGGTATCCATTGCTTCTTACCAGATTTGGCTCTAAATCTCAAGGCTGGGAACTTTTTATAAGTAGTAGTAGAAATGTCTAATCACTGCAAAAATCCTTTGTAAGGCTTCACCATAACTCACTTGATAGCTTGAATAAATAGTGCATTGTTTTTCAGGCAAAGAGAGCTGTTTTGAGCGTATAGTGTCCAGATTTGGCACTAACATAACTTATGTTGTGATTGGAGATGGCCGAGATGAGGAACATGCAGCTAATCAGGTAACTTCACTCTGAACTCTTATCTCATTTATCTTCCAGGAAAAGAAAGTTGCTTTGAACGAATAATGCAAAGGTTTGGCAGAAAAGTAGTATATGTTGTAATTGGGGATGGTGTAGAAGAAGAACAGGCAGCAAAAAAGGTAACCTGTCTTCTGAAATGTTGGTGTGATACATAGCTACTAATGCAAGCCTTTCTGTTTGCATTTCTGTCAGTGTTGCACAAAATGACAAATAATTTCAGTCCACAGATGCAAAACAACAAGAGCATGATGAGATCAACACTTAGAATAAAATGAACCATTTGGATTCTAGCATTTGCTTTGCTCCACTTTGGGAAGAAAAAAAAAAACGCCACAAAATTATTTTTAAAACAGATGGAAAAATAATGCAGCAAAAATGTCTGAAAAACTTCAAGCAAATTAAAAGATAAAGAGAAGAGATAGAAAGGGCTCTGATATGGTGGCTGGGTGGTGTTTTTCTTTAAATGTTGAAATTGGAGATGTTTCAAGAGAAGTGTTACAGAGAATGTGGAAAACAAAGGACTGTGTAAATTTTTTTGCTAAGATAGATGAAGGTCCATAGTTTACTGGAGCAAATACGATAAAAATATAATTTGCTTCAAGAAAAACATATCTGCTAAAGGAAAAAGAACACAACATAGAGATTCTGCACCAAATCTGTGTTTCCAAAAAAGAACTGTTTCCTAGTTTCCTCATGATGATAATTCAAGTCTAATTTCAGCAGAAAAGGTTTTAATGTTCAGAAACAGATCAAATTAGTAGTTTCTGCCATACTTCCCCGTATAACCCTAGAAGTATGCAGAAATTGAATTTTTTTGCCTCACAATGTCTGTACAGGACAAGTTATGTAAATCTCGTTGTGCTAGGAGTAGCAAAATAAAGCACTCTCTTAGCATTGTAGTTGGAGTGCAAACGAAATGAAAATAACCAAAATGCTCATTCCAAATGGTTCCTTAATATAGGTACAGTACTGGTGATGGGTCCTTTATAATTTTTGCTAAACAGTGGTGGTTGGATTGTGTGCTTTCTGGTTTGGCATGCTTTTTCCTTAACATTGGCTATATTGCATGGATAGATGTAGAACTCAGAGAGATGGATGAATATAGCACATTACAAATAGATCTAAACACAACAGGGAAGTGTGGGGTTTTTTTTCTATTCTGATGAATTACTGAAGGAGAATAGTGCATATACCTACATCTCTCACAAACACTGATGCTTTCTGCAACACCAATTATCTGTTCTTAAACTAGAAATGTGTTATTTTATTATCCGAAAAGATTTCTTTTTCCCCCTGGATGGAGAAAAAATGTAATTCAACTCTGTTTTGAAGTGTTGAGTGAGAAGTGTCTTTTCATGAAAGTGTAATAGCCCCTTAAATGATATTCAGTGTTTTGCAGTCAGTGGAGCAGCAAAGGATTTCCTATTGCTCCTTCGTACGGGCTTGCATGCTAACAATAAGCAATAAGCTCTTACTAAGTAACAGGCATTTTCCCAAGAAACTATTAAGAAAGGCTATCATCTAATTATTTTAACTTCAGTTGAGCTACTAAGCTCAGATCTATTTTGGTCTGATTTTTGTCAGTACTTTAATAGCAAAAATCGATCCAGAAACACAGTGGTGTAAAATAGGTGCTGGTAATCTCGAAGTATCCTCGTGTGTCGTATACAGCCCGGTGTCACGGTGTTCATCTTTGCTGACCTTTTCCCTCCTCTAACAAACACAGCACAACATGCCTTTCTGGAGGATATCCAGTCATTCGGACCTCTTGGCTCTCCATCAAGCACTGGAACTAGAGTATTTGTAACTGTGTTCTAAAGCTGGCGATCCTTTTTTATATATATATATATTTCAAGTACACTGAATTTTTATGTGTGATTCAATGCCTCTGGCTTTACACATATGAATTGTCTTAAGAAGGGAAGAAATATTTGGAATTAAAAATTCCAAACTGAAGAATTCAGATTGCTGAATGAAGTTAAAACATTAGTGCTACGTAAGGAAGCTCTATGGTCTTATATATGCAACGTTTTTAAATGAATTGAAACTGTGGAGGTTGCTGGTACACACCAAGTGAGCCCTGACAGGAGTGAACAAAAGACTCGAACTGGCAAAGCACCAAAACGCATTTTCCGGCCAACAAGGTGGTGTTCAACAACATTCCTCAAAATGGGATATATTCTCAGCACTGAGGTTTGAACCAGACTTTAGCCTACCTAACCCAGAAAATCTGAATTGGAATGCACTCAGACTGTATAATGACAATCCTGTCTAGACCTGTAATTTGTGTAAATTATTGATGAAAATAATTTACTGTGACTTTATTAGCAGCTGATTTTGGAAGTGGATGCAATTTTTCTTTCTTTTTGTGGGGGGGGCAGGGGAGGGAAAGGGTTATATAATATTGTCTCTTTTATAAGTTTGGCAAACAGAATGTGCATAATGATGTGTTGTGCCTTAAAGAGAAGACTGTGTTCGTGTGTTATAATGTAATTTTGGTTAAAAACTATGTAGATAAACAAAAAAACCTTTGTGATAATTTTTGACATGACCAAATTTGAAATTCAAAGAAATCAAAGAGCAGGGCTGCACCAAAGAAACTAAGTATTTGTTGCAGTAAGAAAAAACAATAAAGGAAAGTTTGTGTTTTTATTTGGATTCTGAATAATTCCACTGATTTTTTGAGAAAAGTTAAGAATATATTGGGAGGTTGATACTGGGGACCGCTACCTGGGAAGGTAAAAGAAGAAACAGTGTTTAACACCTTCAGCATCATTTCTCGATTCTCCAACAAGAGAACTAAGAGCCATATTCCTTAATTACCGAGTCCACTGAAAGCCATACAGTGAGTGCATCTGCTGTGTGTAAAAGAATAAAGTTCCACCCAGCAGACAAAGTGTTCAGGTGGCATTCCTAGAAGGTGAAAATGTGGAGTTAATCCCAGATGGGGAATAAAACACAAGTTCATTAGGAAAGAAAGATTACTAAAGAAGCTCTCATCAGTCAGATTGGATATGATGCTATATTTAGCATATTCAGGATCGACACAAGCTGCTGAAATCGCTGGCTTGATGGCATTGGCCGTTTCAGGAGAATAGTCCACTTTGGTAAAGAAAACAGCATTTTGGTAGCTTTTCCATTCTGTTCCACATTTTCATGTATTTTGTTTTGGGTCAGCATGATTTTTCTCATCCATTTTTTATTGCTCAACAATATTACACAGGGACAACCCTAGCATGTCAGGCATCTGAGGAGAGGATAAGGAGGTGATCTTCATGAAGAAACACTGAGAAATATATCACCTTAATTTTCATAATTTCTATTAAAAGTTATGGTCCATACAGCGATAATTATCTTGCAAGTTTTGAACATGGCAAGTTTCAGCTATGGAAAATGAGCAAGATCCATATTGCACACAGAGCCCTTAACGCTCCCTGTGCAGCTTGAGCACTCTGAAACAACAGCAAGATGTTTGTCTCTCATGGCAGAAGATGGAAACTACTTTTTCAATTTTTAACACTGTATGTAGAGACACCTGAGGTTGCGCGTGCACTGATTGTGTGAAGAGGTATTTGCAAGAGAAGGTGTTAAAGGCAAACTCCAGGATGTCTGCACAGGCACAGTAGTCAGCACTGAGGTGAAAATCTTCCCTCTCTGTGCTCTGAAGCCATCATATGTCAGAGTTACCAGGTAGTAACTTTGTTCATTTAAACTTTTTTGAGGTTTTAATAAAGTTACTTGGTTAGGTGAAAGCCTGGAGCCACTACAAGTCCAAGGTGAAACTCCTCTATAAATTCTTAAAAATGGATTTCTTTGCTGCATTGGAATTGGATATACAAGTCACCACACAACAAACTAACAGTAATTTATCACTGGGCAGTTTAAAGCCATCACATGGGACTTACCACATATGAGATCATTGTAGACTAGATAGATATTTGAGTGATACATTTGTGTGTCCAAAAAGTAAAAATTATGCATACTTTCTTTATATTTTCAGTACCTGGAAATACATGTCATAAAAAGTCATAGTACAGCTTTTTGTAGTTTTTCAGGTGGCAAAAAAAGTGTTTCTACTGGAATGGGAAAGAACTTTGAAGCCCTTTTCAAGTTCCAGCATTGCATAAAAATCTCAATGTAAAAGACATGATGAAACAAAAAATTTGTATGGTTAACTAGCTTTTTTCTCTTTTTTTTTTTTTTTGACATGTCATAGTGTTATTTAAATGCATGAAGCAATATTATTTCTCAAGTTATTTGTTCAGCTTTTCAGTGTTCTTTTCCTAATCAGATGTAAGAACAAAAAGTAGCCCAGCAACAACCGTTGGTTCTTATTAAAGGTTTGCAGTGCCTTCGTTGGAGTTGTGCTTAGCTTTGTGTGGCAGACAAGGCTCAATTAATATATGGACTTCTAGAGAGGAGATGGAGGCAAAAGGAGGGAAGTTTTACAGAGCACGACAAGGTTCTGTGTGCTACCATAGCGGAAGTTAATTGTTAAAACAAGTGATCCACAAAAGTGTGCATCCAAAGAAAATTCAAGGATGTATCTCAAAAGCCTTTGCAATACTAAAACTCTAAAACAAAATTTCAGAGCATGAATACTCTCTTGCTAAGCAAAAATTGCTGTATATCTTTAAATAAAAGTGTGTAGTACATGCCTGCCTTGTAGAGAGAAATTAGTCTGATATATTTTCCTGCATGAACAATACAGAGGAGAAAATAACCAAGGCAGAGACAGTCACGCCAGACTGTTCCAGATGGGCCTAAGAAGATTAAACCCAAGGTTCGTCACTTTGACATTGAGTGCATTTTAATTCAGAAGCATATTAATCAGAAACTGCCTTCCCTTCAGCCTCTCCTCAACAACCAAGATTGAGCACAAGGTCACATTTGCAAATATTTTGGAGAAATGAAATATAGAATAAAATGCCTTTTGCTGATACTCTAGCTGTTCTCAGTACAGAACCTGAACATTCATTAGGCATTTGAGTGGTCAGCTTGCAAAATACAAATACTGTGCGATTGCAGTCACGGGATAGTATCTTAGACATAACTCTGTGCAGTTCAGGAAAAGAGGGCAGAAAAAACCTAAAATATATGCTTGTTTTTAGATGCCTGTGGAGATTGGGCACAAAGATATAGGTAGCAGCAAGCTCCCAGATCTGTTTCTATTAGAATCCACTGCAAGCAGCAGTGTTTCCATCTGAAGCAGATGCAGAGTGTGTTCCTGTGTAACCACTGACAAGGAAGATGAGGCCTAATCAAAGTCCTCTATACAAGCACACTTCTTCTTGGGGCAGATGACATCTTGCATCCCATCGGAACTGCAGAGTTTGTGGAGAATATAGACTTGACCCACTATAGGAAGACTAGGTTTTAGTGGTGAAGTTGTATCCAGATCCAGGGTTTCATTTCAAAAGTCATCTCTGCTTTATAGGATTGACACCAGGCATATGCTGTAAATGAATATGGTATTTAGTATCTCTGAAGAGGAGCTGAAGTGACATAAGCCAAAATCCCAGCAATAGCAGCATTTTGGAGATTTGAAGCCAAGGGTCTCTGTCATGTATTAGCATATTATAGTTTATTAGGGCCTACCTAATTTAAGAAAAATGTAAATTAAAAGCTTGTAAAATTATGTACATCTTTACTATTTCTCAATAAATACACTTGGAAGTGTCATTTTCTGCACTATACAAAGTTGTAAGTTGTTTGGTTTGTGGTTGAAAGACGCAGTGTCTCTTACAGGAGCCGAGTGTGAGCTGGGACTCTGATGTCCACGCTGCCCTCATTGTTCCTGCCTGGAGCAGCCCTGAGCCCATGTATGGGGTCTGGTAGAGACTGGCTCACCTGTGGGCTGTTTGCAGGGTGCAGCCTGTAGAGAGAATCTCCCCCTGCTCTGCACCAAGGCTTCCTCACCGAGAACACCAGGTGCCTTGCTCCAGATGCAGCCTGAGAGACAATCAGCAGCTCTGTTGCAGTGTCCTTGAGACAAAATACAGAACAAACCAATTTGATGATGTAGACACACAGTGTATGCATTCAAATTCCCACGCCAGTTCACTCACTAATGCTTTGCTACTACCTTTATGGTCATGGGTTTTTCAGGAGACAGACTGGGCTACTGAGGGGCAAGTAGCCTTTCCAGTTGAAGATCGCCCTCATGAAAATTTAAATGTTTTTGGGAGCAGTACTTCATTTTTTTAGTGAGGTACTACATTTCATTTGAAGGAAGCACTCCCTCCACAGTCTGCTAGCAGAGGCCGAAGTGGGATCACAGAATTGTCAGCACACTTAGATGTGACATTATGATCTTGGGAACTACATGGTAAGTTGCAGAGCCTTGGTAGCCACAGTGATTCAGCCACAAGAAGCAGCTTGTAAGCAGTGGACCTCTTTCCGAGGGGTTAGATTAAAGCATGTCTCTTACAAACACAGCTGTTCTGTAGGTACATCTGCCCCCTTCTCAGTTTTAGGAACAAAAAGGAAGATCTATCAAAAATCAAGTAGATAAAATGCAAAGAAATCCCATCTACTGAGCAGACAGACCCATAGCAGACGGTAATTTTACAGCGTGTCTCCCAAATGGGTTAGCATGTGACTCCAGAGAAGAACCATTCAGTACCGTTTCAGAAGAGTGAGGTAGTCAGAAAATGAGTGACAGCACAACATTACCTTCATTTCTCGTTGCTGGAAACTCATTGCTCTCAATGGCTGTCATTGTGCCCTGCACATGATGTTCACAGTGATGAACGAAAGCAAAAATATCGTACTGAGAGCATTTATGGGTGGACTCTTCCTCATTTGGGTGCAAAATTACTTCTTTGTCATTATCCATTACCTCTAAGACTCCTCAAGAAACATGCACTTTAGGGTTGACTTGTTTGATTAATTTCTCTTTTTTTTTCAAAAAAATAATGGATTCTGAAACATTTTGGAAATGTTTATAAATTTGGGAGAATTTTTCTCATTTTCCAGAAGCCCAGGCAGTAGAAGGAACGATGAGAAAGTCAAAACATCACAATAGTTTGTTTTTCCATATTAGTTTCTCTACAAATTTCAAGGCTTGATTTTCAAAGAACTGAATATCTTACTTAGATAAAGTAAGAATTTACTTTAAGTTTAAAAAACTTAAGAATTTTTTTTCTGGTTGGGAAGTAAAGATAGAAAAGAAGAAAACACCAGAAAGTTTCAAAAATTGATTTTTCAAGTGGACGAAAAAACAAACTCCTTTGTTGCACAAAAAAATGTTTCTCAAATTTTCTGGATAATTTAGGCATCAAACATCCATCTAAACATGGGTTATTAGAAATTCACATATGCACTTCAGTAAACATGAAGCAAGAGAGCAGAGAAGTATGAAGGACAGGATTTATAGGAATTATATGAAGGAGTCAGGCTTAGAATGGAGCTTAATTTCATTCAATTTTTCTGCCTTGCTTATAGTGTCTGGGAGAATGGAGTGTGGCAGAGAGGCAAATGGAAAGTGGTTTATGTTTCCTACGCTGCTATACAATCTAGTGTGCCCTTCACCAGGAAGCACATGCTTCTTCTACGTGAAAAAAACAAAAACAACTGGAGCTATTTGGAAAATATTAGAAATTGTTGACTCACTGAAACCAGAATGTGTTTTGGGAGTGCACACACCAATGTCAATGAATGGAACATTTCTAGTCCTATTTAGAGAAAGAGTGAATCAGAGGCCCACCACATCAGCCAGAAAAACAGTCTGAGCCATTGCAGGAGTCTGGTGACTGTGGCTCTCAGCTGACATATCAAGCCTCTGTTCTTTGCTTTCAACTTGTCTGGATCAGGGTCTTGGTTTCTAGCTTTCTGAGTCAAAAACATTCTAATTTGGTCCAATTGGGAAGAGTAATGTTTCTAAGATCAGGGGAAAAAAATAAAAGAAAAAAAAATGAGGGAAAGATAAGGGAAGGGAAGAAGAAAAGAAAAAAATAAGCATAAGAAGATCATGTCTAGTATTGTGAGCCTCCTGGGTAGTGGAGCAAATGCCTGGCACTTAGCAGTAGGTCTTCTTCACTGATTTTTTTGGGGGGTGGTGTTGGGGTAGCCTTGGCTGGCAGCCAGACTCCCACCCAGTCATTCTCTTAGGGACTGCTCCGTGCTGGGGAGGTCTGGTGCCAGGGGAAACCTCTGCCTGTATCTCACCAGCATATCCCATGAGCAGTCTATAATGTTATTTTTATAAGGATGCATCAGCCTCAAATGCTATCTTTCTCACACAGAAAGCTTTTAGTTTGATTTGGTATTATGGTACAAGCCATGACTGGAGCACATATACTTCTGCAGCTCATGCAAACGAGAGACTCTTAATGAGATCTGTGCCTCCTGATCACTCATGTTTAAAAGCAAAACAAAACAAGGAGGAAAAAAAATGGGACAGGGAGAAAATTGGAGCCAAGTGTGGAGGGCTGCTCCAGTCAAATGGCATATACACACTGATTTATGAAATGCAGTCTTATTCTCAATAATCACCACAGACCACTGACACATGGCAGCTGATGGAGGTAGGGTAATTAGCAAAGCCCAACTTCTCCAGTTACTCACTGGGAGCTAAAATGAGGAATCTATTATAAGCTCTGAATAGTCTTGATGAAGAACATAGTCATATTCAACATGGAACTGCCTGGTGGCCAAAGCAGATGCAGTGTAGCCACCCAACCCCCATGACCAGCTGAAAGGGGAAAGAGCCAATTCTGCACAGGTCCCTTCTCAAGGGCAGCACTCACCCCACTCACCTGGCCCCTCACCTTGCCCACCACAACCTTGCCTGCCACCATTCCAGTGGGGGAGGGCAATGACCCAGGCAGCATCACCTCTGGGTACAGCCCCCAGGAAGCAAAGGGTGCAGCTCTCAGTGCTTTGCTGATTCTCTCCGAGTTGTTTTTATATCCTCCTTAAACTAAATTGGTTCTCTGTGGAGCAGGTATCCTAGCCGGGAGGCATCTGTTCACAGAGGAAAAGAAAGAGCTAATTTGGGGCCTCAAGAGGTCAAGAACTGCTCTCCGCAAAGGGTACCCAAGCACTTGCCAGTGTCTTTATTTTTCCTCTTTACCTAAATGCTTACAGTGAGTTTTCTTCTCTGGTCAAACTGCAGTTCCTTAAAGGAAGTTTGCTTATAATGGAAAGGCTGACTCAATCTTCACTCTAATAACCAGGAAAACACAACAGTAAAATGAAACAACAAATCATTGCTCTGACAGTAATGAGGCACTTGCTTAGACATTTATCTGTCCTTTTACAGGGCAGTAATTTTATGGTTGAAATGCCTCGGGTTCAACTTTGTGTCTGCGAAGAAATTGCCAAGCCCTGGCCAAAACTGCCTCATTTAGCAGACGGTAACATTGTACATAATTAATGTATTCATTTTCATTCTTAAAAACTAGTAAATGCAGCTTATTTGAACTTCCTCCTGAAAGCTAAATTTATTAGCTACAAAACATCAAGACTGTGCCAACTGTTTCAAGGAGATTATGTCCTGTCTTTCCTCTGTTTTCTAACAGCTTTCCACTAATACCACCTGGGTGGCTCTTCTCTATAAGAAACTTCAGTGTAGGCAACAGCTTTCTCCTGTCCCTTTTGTTGCTTCATATGTTTTCATGATAAACATTTTTCCTTCACATCCATCTGAAAAGCAGAAAGGCTGCCACTTGTTTGCTGAAAATGACTTTAAATTCATCAGCTCTCCCAGACCTAATAAAGTGACATGTTTACAATGGTAAAGGAAATCAGGTGTTTTAATGTTAAATGAAAAAAACATATTTATGTAGTGTTACAATAATACTGTTTGCCTGGCCTTTCTCAGCCTATTCATCACCCAGCAATCTCCTCACAAAATGCTGTGGAGTCTGTGTGCTTCAATGCCATGCAATAGTAAGTGCAAATTCACCATAAATCATGTATTGCAGCAGCCTCCCCCTTTGCTGCTGGCAAGTGCGGCAGTGGGGCACATGTAGGGAAAGAGCCATTCCCCAGGCATGTGGCAGTGAGGACGGAGCAAAGGCAACGCAGTGGCAGGTGCGTACTGCTGCTACCATTCCCCTTCTGCTTCTCAGGTAAATTCCATTGTTGCTGCTTATCCCACCACCCCCATCAAGAGCTGTAATGTTCTGCCACTGAGCAAGCCTAGGTGAGAGCTTTTGGGGAGACAGGCACAGTTTCCTTCTTCCCTATTGAGTAGAAAGATGCTGTTACTTTGTTCTAACACACAGGTAACTCAGGCACTAAGTGATTTTTTTTGACACATCATGGCAGGTGTTGGGGTTTGGGAGCTCCTTTCTTTCATTCTTTTCCTCTTGAGGAATTTTTTCCCCATACTAAGGGATAACTGCTGGCTGCTTAAGAGAGATGAGAGGTCTGGCCACTGGGGGGAGGGGACTAACTGCCCTCTTTTACCTGGGTACAGGCTAGTGGCTTTTTTTAATTTGAATGCCTCTTGGCATTCAGAGGGGACAGAAACTGCAGTCGGTGTGGGGAGGAGGTCGCCATCACTGCAGGATTCTGCCTTCTGCTACCTTCTTTTTCTGCCATGAGTGGGGATTTCTGCTGGCTGGAGCTGCCACTGAGCTGGGACCCTATCCTTAACACCCTACCTCACTAAAAAGAAGGAGAGGGACCCTTTCACCATCTGCTCAGGTGTCTCAGGGGGCCCGGGACCCTGAGCCCGTCTTTCACCGCGCCGCTGGGAGGCAGCTGCCCTGCCTCCACTGTTTCTCTGTTGCTGTTTAGAGCCTTCACAACACGGCAGGACTGCCAGCACCGCACCCTCTGCCCGCCAANCCATCCCTTCCCGGCTCGCGCCCACCATTGCCGCGTGCTCCCCGAGCTCGCTCGCTCTGGAGCTCCCATTGCACCCGCCCTGCTCGCCGGGAGCCGCCAGCGGCCCTGCCGGCCGTGAGCGTCACTGCACCCAAGGGGACAGGGTCTGACAGCCGGGAAGGGGTCACTGGGTTCTGTTCTGTTTGCTGTTACTGACATAGTTGTTGTTGTTTTGTTTGCCTTGCTATATACATACATACACATATTAGTAAAGAACTGTTATTCCTATTCTCATATCTTGGCCTGAAAGCCCCTTAATTTCAAAATTATAATAATTTGGAGGGGAGGGAGTTATATTTTCAGTCCAAAGGGGGCTTCTGCCTTCCTCAATAGACACCTGTCTTTCAAACCAAGACAGCAGGATATGAATCTCACATCTGAAATTATTCTCAACTCTTTGCCCTTACCTGTTAAGAATAGATAATCCAGTATCTATTATTCTCTGGCCAGGCCCCCGTAAGATTTCTTTAATCCTTGTTGAAATTTTCCATTCAGCTCCATGTGCAGAGATTGGTGTAAGTCTATAATGAAAGGGTTCTGGATTTTAAGAGGAAATAAGGCTCCTTACATAAAAGCTGAAGGAGATACTGAATTTCTATCTAGTATTTCAACCATTTTCATAGAGGTGAGTAGAACATATAATTATTGGTAGCTATCTCTTGTCCCTATCCCTGCTGAATGACAATCAGACTCTACTCTGTGGTTTTATGCTAGAAAACATCTGGAGAACATGTGGTTCCTTGCTTTCTTCAGCTGGCTGTCTTTACTGAATTTCAGTCTTCCTTGTAATTCCAGTGGTAGTTGTGACCTTAAATGTCTTTTCTTGCACCTGTAGATCGCAGAGCCAGCAGGTCCTTCATTCAAGTATGCAAATCTACAGACACTTGGCACTCAAATTAACCACTGGGATTAGTAAAGGAATCTTGTCTCTGCTATGAAGACTTTGTGGTAGTGGTCTCTGCAGTGATGTAATAGCAGTTATCTCTGTGGTGATACAATAGCACCACAGAACACAACATCTGCCTATAGAAAGCAGCCATGGGGCTCTGGGACAATAGTTCCTTTCAAATAGTTTTAAGAAGATGAGGTGTGCAAAGAAGTGGATGACATTGTTTTGGCATATTTCTGAATTAAAAGACGGTGAACCTCTTTATCTCTGGTAACCATGGATTTCAATATTGGGATGTATTACAAGAAAAATATTGTCATGAATAATCATCACTTTATACTCCTAGCCTTGTAACTGGAAGTCTTTCTTGACTGTCACAGCAGTAAACTGACAATCTGTCTCCACAATGTTTTGTCATCTGGAGAGGTGATGTTTTCAGAGGTTTCATAGTTGTGGATTTCAGGATAACATAATGAATAGAAGAAGCCAGAACTCTTGTCACAGTGTTGGATTTATTAGAACAATAAAGTACAAAACAAATGTGTTGATATTTGCTTTGTTGAAAGCAGCAATCTGAATAACACAGCAGACTAGGTAGTGTAATCCTGGCTGATATGTTTCTTTCCTTTTTCTCCACCTTTGTACTTAATCCAGAGTTCCTTGGTGGTTTTTAGTGTGTAGATTACTCCCCAGTGCAGAGCATGGTCCAGCTTACAATTCCATGGCTGATCAACTACTTCCCCTTTCACAGCAGCTTAGTACTATGAAACACTAATGCCTGGTTTGGAAAAGCCATATGCAGTCATTTATGTCTGGTTTCTTCAGTGTAAAAAGGCTGACCAAAGAAAACACGACTGCCTTATTTTCTACAGATGTAAGCAGGTGCTTGGAGCACCGTCAGGAGTTCCAAAGTCGTAGCTGTGGGAAAGGTTACTCTCCACTTGCTTGCTTGCAATCATTTCTTCAGATAAACCTATCTCCCCTGCAATTGTCCATATCAGATCTGATTAGATCAACTGTCCAGGAGATCTAGCCTGTCTGCTATATCAAGTGGCATGTCAGAAAAGGGTAATTGCACTTGGCAATGACAGTGTATTTTTCCTGGTCCCTTCTTCCTACTCCCACCTTTCATGAAATCAATTATCTTAAATATTCTGTAGTGCATAGCTGTGCATTCAGCAAAGATGCCTGGGACAGCTGAAATAAACATTTAGATATTTCACCCTTTCTTGCCATTTGCGAAAGAGTATCTCTGTTCATATGGCATTTTTACAATTTATTTTCAGACTAGTTCCTAATGCACTTCCTAGTCTACTTTGTAACTATTGTGCATTAAAAATTATCTTCATTATAATCAAGCATTTGCATTATTTCAGGATTATTGTTTTTCTTTTAAAACCAATGTTAAACATTTCATTCTATTGATGAGTGTGCTAGCTGCTTCGAGTCAACACAGAACACCAGGTCCAGGTACTTAGACAGATTTTCAGCTATCTCATGATGGCCCTTGCAGTCTGAGATTGAGGGATGCCAAAGAATAACCTTTTCATAATGATTCAGCAAGTTTAGTGGTCAAGAGATGTTCTGGTTTTGGCTGAGGTGGAGTTAATTTTTTTCACAGTGGTTGGTATGGGGCTGGGTTTTGGATTTGTGCTGAACACAGGGTTGATAATACAGAGATGTTTTTGTTATTGCTGAGCAGGGCTCACACAGAGCCAAGGCCTTTTCTTTCTCCTTTTGTACTGCCACGGTGGCAAGGGGTTTGGGGGTTTATGGGAAATTGGGAGTAGACACAGCCAGGACAAGTGACCTTTACTGACCACAGGGATATTCCAGACCATATGACATCATGCTCAGTATAATGTGGGGAGAAGAAGGAGGAAGGAGGGGATATTTGGAGTGATGATGTTTGTCTTCCCAAGTAACCATTGCACTTGATGGGGCCTTGCTCTCCTGGAGATGGCTGAACACCTGGAGATGCCTGCCCATGGGAAGCAGGGAATTAGTGCCTTGTTTTGCTTTGCTTGTGTGCACAGCTTTTTCTTTCCCTATTAGCCTGTCTTTATCTAAACCCATGAATTCTCCAGCTTTTACCCTTCTGATTCTCTCCCCAATCCAGCTGGTGGGGGAATGAGTGTGTGGTTGCGTGGGGCTTGGCTGCTGGCTGGGCTTACACCATGACAAGGGAGTAAAGATCCATTTTGTCTCAGGATTAGTCCACCTTTAATGCTGACCTCCGATGGGGGCTCCCCAAAACTGGCCAGAGCCAAAGAGCAGAGAGAGCCGCTGTTCTGCTGAAGCTGTTTATTATAGTTCCATAGTTTTCTGAAGGCAGAGTTCGAAGGGGTAAACATGAAAGCCAAGCAGCAGCAGCGGCAGCAGATACAGGCAAACAGCAAGCTGTTCCAGTTGTAGGAGTTCAAGGTGGAGGATCCCAAACTTGCTGGGACCCCCACTGTATTTGTTAATTATCCAATAGAAGAGGTACACGACTCTAGCTTTTCTTTTTTAACCTATCGTGTTCTAATTCTAACAGTCGTAATTTTTACATAAGCCTTACATAGGAATTACTCAGATTTGCGTTTTGCTTTTATCAATATTTTCAGTTTACATGAACATTCTATCTAAAAAATGGGAACAGTACAGTTCCATCTATGTTTTGTCTAAAGTAGAGAAATTGTGTGAAAAACAAGGCTGCTGCAGTAAGAATTGTGTTTAAGGTCTCTTTTCTGCAGCTTCTTAAAACCTAAGGCACTTCGCATATATTTCTACCGTAAGCTAAAGTTCTATTTTTCTACTTCCTTTTGGTATGACTTCACGTATCTCAGCTTGTCCATAGGCCCTAATTCAATCCCTGTGCCCAGATTCTCCCCTGGGCCTGAATCTTGGGGAGTTCTCACTCCAGCACTTTAAGACTACTCAGACATCACCCTAGGATGTGGCGATAATGTTTCGGAGGCCATTTGGAAAGAAGATTATGCTGCTTGACCCCTTAACTGAGAGGTAGCAAGTGTGTGAGAATTACTTGAGAAAACCTCCTGGAAATGCTATCTCTACAGCTGATGGTCATCCAATAAACTGAGATTACACGTGTGTAACATTACCCAAGTGTCAGCTCCATAGCATGCTGTCCACAGTGAAAGTTTCTCAGAGCTGTGTAAGCAGTCTTGTGATTTGTTTGAGAGATGAGGGAAGACGTGCACTGTAACATTTGGCCTCGGCTGCAAGATGATGACTTCAGTGATGGCAGACAATCCAGTAAGTACATTTGTTGATACAGTACACCTCTTGGCCAGGCAAGTGCTTCCACTGCAAGCCAAATTTATGTCTCAGACAAATTGCATAGTCTATCAGCAAACCAGACCAGACCTATTGTTGCCTGCAGAAGAGAGCCTTCAGAGATGGCAGGAGTGTGGGCCAAAGAGTTTGCAATGCAGTGTGTGTGGCTTTTCCAGCTCTCAGCATTAGAACAGACACAGATAAATGGACAGATTGGGATCTCTGCAACTTTACCACCCTGCGCTTAACAAGGCAATGAGTTGGCCATAGAGACAATGCCAGGAGACATTCCATAAGCTCCCTGAAGCCAGGACCGGATTCTCAAAGAAGCCAAGATTAAAACACAGTATTTTCCATGAATGAGTTTCCTTTCTACTGAGATCATAGCATATTGAGAGTGGATAATTCAGCTATCTGCACAATGTTCCTGCACTCTTCCTGGCTTAATAAAAAGAGCCAGCATTCCCATGCTCCTCCTGCAGAGAGACTTTGTGCAAAACAGATTGCCAGCAACCTTATGCAAGCTGTGGTTGGCAAGCTGTGGTCCTGTCTTTTTTTATACACCTGTTTGGGGTCACAAATTTTCTCTGTATTGATTCTTTCTAGAAGAAACAAATTAAATGGAGCTGGTAGGATAATGTCATAGGTATCTGGTACCCTCAAATTCCTTGGACTTCCACCATTTAAATAGGCTTATTCATAGCATTATTTACAGCAGTTGATGGTCTCCAAAAGACTTTGCCAGTGCTAGTACATCTTTCAGCGAAGTTCCATTCAATTGGTCGAGAGCATCTGTTGGGCCATTCAGTTGTTTCCTGAAAAATAGGAATGCCTCCCTTCTCCGAAGTTTTCTAGCTATAGTGACTTCTTGAAGTCTTTTCTACTACTCAGCATTTTGGTAAAATTGGTGGAAAGATCAGCAAACCGATGTGAGCTGCAGTGTCTCAATGGCAATCCTTCTGGGCTTACTTTACAAAATTCACAGTTGTTGCCATGTTTTTCCATTTCCCATTTTACTTTGGAAGCTGACTGAAAATTACTGGTAGCAGCAGACACTTAGGTGTTCTGAAACAGTGAATGAAATTTGTACTTGTAGGATATAACAATTTTTTTTAACAACTGTCTCAGTAGAAGACATCCATACAAGTTTTGGATTAATGTTTTATAAGTCCCTAGATCCTCTGACCTCACCACTGTGCAATCTATGACACAAACATGTTGACACAAATGGAAAAAAGAAAAAAATTTTCATTGTGGAAGGAGAATTGCTCTTAATGTCATTATGCTCTAGCACAGAATTTTGCGAAATGCTTTGCCTTCTTGGATATCAAACAAACAATAGTGAAAGCACAGACTAATCCAGCCATTCACTTTCTGGGCAGACTAGTAGCCTCAGATAGACACATTACTGATAGTAGTCAGAAAAATGCCTGTTCTGTTTCTCAAAGGTGACTTGGACTATCTAGAATCACAGAATATTCTGAGCTGGAAGGGAACCAGAAGGATCACTGAGTCCAGCTCTTCAGTGAATGGCCCATACAGGGTCAAAGCTACAACCTTGGCATTATTGGCACCATGCTCTGACCAACTAAGCTAAGAGTCCAGAGATGTCTAAGAGGAGTAAAGGAGGTGATAAAAGAAGACAAATCCAGAGATTAATTTCTTGCTTTTGAAACATAATTTCAGGAAGGAAGGAAAAACCTTTGCAAAAACCTGTTGTTATTGTTACTGTTCTTCAAGAAAAGATAAACTAGAGAGTCCCAGGGACCCACCCACTTTCACCCTGTGAGCTCCTGGGATTCGGGGGTATGCAGAGGAGGAGATGTGACATGGGACCAGCTAACGCAGAAGAGTTTGGGAAGTGTGGCCCCTCCTTACTGCCAAATTGAATCAGGTGCACAAAGAGCTATGCGGATGAAACTGGGATGGAAAAAGCACAGAGTGGAGTTGGGATAGGGCTAGGAGTTGGTACAGATAAGGGCTTGAGATCCATATAGTTATTTTTTGCAGTAGCTGTTGTGGCTGAGCTAAGCATACTTGGGGTATGAGTTCCTGAACTTCTGTGATGCTTGAAAGCAGTTGTCTTCTCCAGCCATGGGCTGGTGCTGAGATGGATAATGTCGGCCTCCCTTTCTGCTTCACACTGAACCCCCCCCAGAAAAACACGAGTTATTTCTCCTGTCACTCTGTCCCTGGTAGCAGAGGTGAACTATCACAGGGGACAGGTGAACAGCGATGTGATAGTTCCTGCCTAGAATAGTGAAGCCTATGAATGTTTGCAGTCTATTTCCCCTATTTTTTTCATATAGGTTGATCCCAAGCAGATAGTGCTGCTTTGACCCAGCGTTTCATTCCTCTTTGTCACCAGCACAGAGCTCAGAAGGAATAATTTCAGCCTTCCTTGTGGCCTGTGTAGGTCCAGACCCCGAAGTGTGAGGAGCAGGGAGTGACAGCAGGGCGGGCAGGCAGTCTGACGGCTGGAGAAGCGGGAGAGATGCTCCACTGCGTGGCAAAGCACCGACGGATCACCATGACTCAGCTGATGCCACAGGCTGGTTCCACTGCTGCTCTCCAGCCTCCAGCTATCAAGTTTCTCCTTCAGCGCCATCTTATCTAGAAGGGGTTGTACAAACGCGGAGCTGAGGGTATGTCAGGGGAGAACGAGACGATCTCTCGCTGTGGTTGTTGTTTGTGCTGCCGGCTGCTCGTCGGCGGGGAGACACTGCCATCTCCCGACGCCGGGCTCGGGCTGATGGAGCGCTCTGCACCCGCCTCTCCTGGGGATGCTGCGGAGAAAGCAGCGCGGGGTGAGGCGCCTGGGGCCCAGGGGCTTGTTCACTCGCGTTCCGCTTTCAGGGCGGGTTTGGAGACCTGTCCGCAAACAGCAGCAGGAGGACACGCTCCGGGCCGCGAGGTCGGAGTGGCGCTGGAGCGAGCACAGTGAGACGGAGGTGGCACAGGCAGATAAGCGCGAATGCAGCAGGAGCTTGGGAGGCACGCAGAAGTGCGGGAAGCTGAAAACTGAGCGGGCAGTCACAGGCCATACCCGGCACCATCATTCACACCAAGGTAGATAGGAATAAGCAAACTGCCTCTCCCTGCCCACCCTCTCACTGCAACTGATCCAACTTCCCGAAGGAGAATGCATTTAAAAGAAAAGGTAGAGTAATTTTACGCTCCAAAAAGACACTAATACGTGCTGGAAATCATCGGAAATTCATGCAAATTTACGTTTAGCTGTTACAAATACCATCCCCACTGAAGCAAACCAAAGCTTGGGAGACAGAGCTGGGAAAACGTGTCCAGCCGCTGTGCCTGTCGCTGCTCCAGCACACCGGACCGTCTGTGGACGCCTCTGGAAGTGCAGCTCCGTGCGAAACTGAAGGCCAGTAATTCCCAGCAAAAGCACCAGGGGTCATTCCACTCTTTATCTCCACCTTAAACCAGCTTCTCATCACACAAGCACTAGCAAACACCTCTCCCCTTTCCCTCTCCCTTCCGACTGCCTACGATAAACCTGAACTGCAAATAAGGTTGTGTTTAGACAGGAAAGTGGTGGGAATATTGTCTGAGTAAAGACAGGAGGATCTATCCCGGTGGAAAGGCTTTTGAATGGTTTACAGTATTTGCCTGTAGTTGTACACATTCCTTGAACAAATCACATCCACTCATTTATTATCATGCTAAACAACGCAGTAGGTCTAGTACACAGGTGTGTCACTCACCCTGCTTCAGGCTAGAGACATCTGCAGTGGAATGGAATTTTTCCACACAGAGTTAAGTTATGTTAATGCAACATCAGAGGTGACCGGTTTGGGGAGATGAGAAAGGAATACAGGAGGAAAAAGAATCTGAACAAAATATTCACCCAAACGTGGAATAAAATTACCAAGAACAGGTGTTTGCTTTCTTCCCAGAAATGCAAAAAAAAGGGATTTTTTTTAATAATAGATCTTCCAAAAATTAAAGTATTTCTTTAACTGGTGATGGTATGATCCAAAAGGCCTGATAATCAATGGGAACTTTCCCTGGGCTTTAGATCGTGTCCCATGTGTCAGCTGGATTTATTTGTCATGTGAGTAGTAATGAGGAATAGATTGTTTGAGGCTAGAATAGCTCGGGCTTTGCTTCTAGTTAAAGCAGGTTACACATGTGAAAAATGTGTACCTCCTGTCAACTACTGTGAGTGCTTTCTATGTTAAATGCAAGGTGTTTGAGGCCCACAATCCCACAGGAACAGAGGTGCAGGTTTAGGGGAAGATAAAAGCTACACACACACACACACACACACACACACACACACACACACACACAAACACAAACACATTTTGTGCCACTTTTCCATGGCTTAGTACGTACATGAACAATGCAGAGGACTGATGTGCTTTGGGCAAAGAACTGAATGCTAACCCAGCCATACCCACCAGAAAGCTAACCCCCTCCTGCCTGACCTTCCTCTGTACTCCACCTACCCACTCCAAGAAAGGGTAGGTCACTCTTCTCATAGATTTTTCTTTCCCCTCAGGAAGAACCACTAGAAAAAGAGATATGCACTTAGTTTCTCAGTGCATATCAACATATGAGTTTTGCTGTTCTCACAGCCTTAACATTTATTCGCTATAAACAGGCTCTGGTACCTCAGTCCATGTCTGTCCAGCACTTACACAGATAATATAGCCTCAAGTCCTTAATGGATGCCTAAGATTACACCATGTCGGCACTCACTCCCTGGCTTGTCTGAAAGTTTTTCATCATCTTGGCCAAGAGTTTCCATTCTCTTTAGTCTCCAGAAACATCAGGCAACCCCTATGCAATTTATTGCAGTTTATAGTTTCTCTACATGAGCATCTCTTCCAAAATATTCATTAGAAAAATTAGTCATTTACAATAAATTTTATATTTTTACAAGAAAATGCAGCAATTCTTTACTAAGCATCTGGATTTTTTCAGCACCACTTCATAATGAGGATGAGCCTGAACTGGAACACCTGATCTAAACCCTCTTTTGACTTTTGGAGAATTTCAGATCCAAGTTTTTAAGGGCTGGGATTGTCTTCATTTTGAGTCTTCCACAGTTCTGAGCACATAGTTGGCACTTAACAAATAAACAATAGTAATCCAAAGCTGGACCAGAAATTAGTGGCTAGACTGTATCTGTGCTTTATAAAAAATGTATACATCTTCCACATTACCCATGCTACGTCAAGTGCAATGCCTTCTTTCTTTTGTAACCATACACAATTGCAATTAGGAAATATAAAATCCAACCCACAGCTCACAGGATCATTAGGGAAAAACATCCTTCATGTGGTGTGAAGGATAATCCAGAGGTGTGATTTGGAGTGAGGAAATGGTCTTTAGACAATGGCATTGTAGCAGAGAAACAATAACTCGAACCACAGCAGCACCTGCAGCAAAGCTCACCTGGGAAGAGGCCAAGTCTCTGACCAGCAGCCTCACGTAGCTGGGAAGGAGAAAGCTGTAAATGATGGCACAAGGGAAATATGAATTACTGACTTTGTCTTATCATGGAAATTAATCCATGTCTGATTCATTCCCAGCTCTCAGGGAGGACAGAGAAGGTGGCTTACCCAGGTTGGATTTACATGGATACAGGTTTACATCAGCACTCTAAAGGGAATGAGCACTTTGTATATGTAACAGTCTCACGGAGCTTCCCCTTGCAAAGTATTGCCTGCCAAAATCTTCCTGCTAACATCACTGCTGTTTTACGTGACCTGGGTTTAGGCCATTGGAAGTGTCCAGAATTGTAAACTAAATAAAAGAATGATTGAAAAGCATCTCATATTGTCCTCCCTCGGGAAGAGAAGTGCCCACATTGAACAGGGACAGGCTGAAATGCAGCAGGACAGCAGCATTTGTTGCAATCTGTATTGCTTTGGTCAAAAGCCCTTACTACATTTTCCTTAGCATCTGCTTTTGGGTGTTTGGCCTTCTCAGTGCTTCACAGTGGAAATGAAGAAACGGTGAAAACTTCTGGCAGTTTGCACAGAACAGAAGGAGAGAACATAGATGGAAAAGTGCTCCAGCAGAGGTGGAGTAATGGCAACTGATATGCAAGGGGAAGTCATAGGAAACAATGCAATCTAACTTGTTCCAGCTGCCTGAGCAATCACAGGGACAGTGCCAGATGTAATATAGCTCTGGTTAGCATGAGCTGAGATCTGGGATAGCCTCCAAAAGCAAGGACAGGGAGAAAAGAAGCAGCAGCTTGTTTGTGAACAAAAGACTAAACTATTTGGTTGCTAAAATATACGCAAAGGAGGTATCCCTTCCCTTTGCCCCATGTGCAAATCACATCTAATCTGGGAAAAAGACAAACGAAAAAAAATCCAGTTTGTGGTTGTGCTGAATTCATTTGATAAACACTGGAGACCATGCTAAATGGGGAGGAGAGCTTGGAGAGTGTTATTTTTGTTGGGCAGCAATTGAGTCCGATGTTTTTAACAAACTACTGCTGCTTTGTTTGAGAAACTGCATTTTTAAAATGTGAATCAACTGGGAAAATTTAGAACAAGAGGGCAGTTCTGAGAGCCCCTCCATGGAGTATATGGTACATGGATGGTCAGTCTCTTCCATGATTATGCTGTGGGCTGGAGGGCTCAAGTTACCTTGGGACTAGTTACCTAAGGTACAAATTACCAAGGACTACAGTAACTCAGTCCAGCCTACGTGCCAAGAAAGAGAACAAATAATCTTATTCTGAACTTTCTTCTACTGGTATTTAATCTAAACCCATCTCAAATCACTTTATACTATGTGCAGTCATGTCTATGACTGTTGAGTGTACCTTTCTCCCCGAGCCATTTAGATGATGAAGGAAACCTAGGAGCACAATGTAGATCAGATTGCCTCGTCCATCCCATTGCCTGCTTGCAGCTGTTCCCCAATCTGCAAGAGCACGGGGAGAGCACAGAGTGTCAGTCCTCTCACAGACAGCACCAAGCCTGCAGTATTGCTACCCAATGCAAATGCAGTCGCAGTTTGTGATTCACTGTTTCGCTCCAGTACAAGAGCTGTGCAAGAACACGGGCAAGAGAGGCAGCAATTTGAATGCCTCTCCAGAAATGTTTTGCAAAGGAGCCCTGCTGTAAGAAAGGATCCTTCTGACTTGGTTTCCAGAACACATTAAGAAATACCTTCAAGATGTTTTTCCATTTATAACTTGCTTGTGTTTTCCCCATGAAGGTAGAATTCAGCTGTTCAACTTGCACGAAGTATCAAGTCAATCTGCATAAAGTGGTTTGAAGGAAAGGATTCTGACTAGGCTAAATTCCAAAACAACTAGACAATAATTACCATTATTGGTTTATATTAAATTGAAAAAGAGGCAGGAGATAAACAGCATTATTATTCCCATTTTACAGAAAGAAAGGAAGACCTGGGGAACTCAGACAATTTTCTTACTCCAGGGTCTTCATTCAGCTCCATTCTTTCTCTGACACAGAAGTCACAGCTCTGAGAAGGGCAGCAGGCATTGCACTAGCATAGGCCAGCTGCTCATCACCATTCTCAGCTAGGAAAATGGGGCAGGACCAGATCACTCAGTTTTGTGATCAGAAAAAAAAATCTGAAAAGCAGAGTTAATTCTTCAGTGTAGCAGCAGAGTGGGCTTCCACAGAAAAATCTCTACTCCATTCACGGTTTCTGAGCACTGCTGCAGTCATCTTTCCTGCAAATATGATCAATTAAGAGATACTTGTTAACATTTGTAGATGTTGCCACATAATGTAGATATGGCTGCTCCTTCCCCCACAGACACAGACGCAGTCTATTTGAGCGATAAAAGCTGCTGCTTTTCTACAATCAAAATGCCATCAGTCTTACGAGCATCGGATCTGCGTAGAGTTCTAGTCACAGAAACACTTCACATTTATCACCTGGCATGTGCCACCTCTGTGCCCTTTTTCCCAGGGACACCACTTCTGTGGAAATATTAATAAATGACAAATTGCATTTGTATAATCTTGTGAAATGTTTTGACTACTAAAGTTGTTCTATAGCAGTTCATTAAAGGACACAAAGTATTTAAGTTTACATTTTATAAAAAGATCAGGAATGCTCTGGCTGATAGCTTTCTTTCTATTGAGCATCTGTTTCCTATTTTTTTAACAGTTTACGGCAGTGGTTGGCCAATTCTGTACTAATAGTTGATCTTAACTGGATCAAAACATTGTAATTTCTTAACAAAGGTTAGAGAATGTCCTTCTAACACAGCTTCCTATGGCTGCAACCAGCAATGTCTGCGCATCAACATCTGGTTTCAAAATATTAAAAATGATAAACACTTCCAGATACAATCCATCTGGTCTCACAAAATTCTACATCTGCATAATTTTCTTTCTTCTTAAAAACCAAACACAGACTTAGTTTGGCCCTGTTACATTACTGAAGAATCCTCCTCCTTCTAAGTGTGGGGCAAAGCCCGTGGTCTAGTTTAGTTGGAAGCAGACATCTGTATCTGGCTGACTGTTGTGTCTAACATCGGCTGTGTTAGTAAGCGATAAGCGGAAATTCTTTGTTTGATTGGCATACGGTATCTGAGTGAATCAGAAGGAAGGCTGCAGTGAAGAAATCCTGGTGAACTGAAGGAGCAGTGAAGTTTGCAGTGCTGGCTGCGATCAGGCTTTTTAAAGCTGTTTGCTTACTGCCCACCTGCATTGTGTCAGTCCCCCCAAAGACAGCACCAAGCCTGCAGGATTTTGCTACCCCATGCAAATGTAGTCAAAGTTTGTGATTCGCTGCTTTGCTCAAATGTCTCAGGCTTTCCTGAGCAGCATATTCCTTGGCTCCAACACCTTGCAGACAGCTCTGCAGCACTGCAAGGGTCAGAGCACTGGAAGGGGGACCACCCCTCTCCCTTTTGGCTAGAGATGCTTCCTGTGGGATGGCTGCTGCCGCTGTGACTAAACAATACCGGACTACTTCCTCTGGCTTCTTTCCCCTTCCTTTTCATTTTACATGCCAATTCAAGGATCTCTTGTCCCTGACTGTTTTACCCAGATGGAAAGATTATTTGTATTTCATATGCACAAAGAAATAACAAGTTATTCTTGCACAAATAACTGTGTGCAAAGTACAAAATGTAATTGGTTTAACTAGTTTTTAATTAATGATTCTGCTTAGTGTTCAACATTATGTATATAAAGAAATGGCAAAATGAAAAATAACATATGGAAAATAATAGAGGCGTGAGAGATCAGTATTCCAAGTTCAGTCAAAGCCAGAAGTTCATCTTATCATTTTTGTGTTCCTCAGTGGTCTACTTTGCAATTAAACAGTTTTTTTCCCTGAGATTTTAAAAAACTGAACAGGTTCCGGTAAGCTCTGAACACAGGACACTGAACAGGCCTTTCACCTCAGACAGAGTGCTCCATCTTAAAGCTGAAGAGGTAATCATGTTGGGAATTAACACTTTTTCACTCTTCCAAGATTTTACTAGCTCTAATGAGAGCATCTTTATGTTAAAAACAAGAACAGCATTTTTCAGACCAGGACAATGTCCAAGAGAAGTCACTGCAAGGATGGCGGTTTTGGCTTGGTTCAGAGATACCTGAGACCCCACAGTCTGTTGCACAATGCCAACCAAAAATACAGTAAGTGGCATGGTCATACCCTGAATGGAAGGGGTGAAAATGGCAACCACAAAATCCAAAATATGTATTTCATTAAGGAAAAAATTCCAGTCAGGCCAGCCAGTCTAAATGCTTCATTGCACTGCCGTGCTCATTAGTTGCATGCATTTCTAAGTCCAGTTTGAGGCCAATTTTCCTGACAAACGAGACACAACGAACACCATCCCAACACCGTGCCTAATCTGTCATGACTGATGTGGGTGTTGCTAATGTTTCCTGGAGTGACGATGGCTTGCCAGATGCTGAGAAACAAAAGCACAGTCAGACCATAGAGTAAGCTGACTAAAACAGAAGTCTCCTGCTGCAGTACTTACAGATATATATATATAAATATATATACTTACAGATATATATAAATATATAAGTATATATATATATATA
>VXAZ01005854.1:377441-395126 GCA_013399875.1 Gymnorhina tibicen
ATATATAACACTAAAAAGCTTGGGAACAAATCAATGAGAAACCCCCATGGCAAACTACAAGCAGTTAATGTCAAACAAACCCCAAGTCACCCACAGCAGCCACCAGAAAGCCAGGCAGAGAGGGCAACTCTTTTCTTGAGTGAGTGAGATCTGACGCAGCTCCTTTTTATACTGCTCACACCTAGAGCTTCCTTCCCTTTCCATCCACATTTTGAAAGACATTTGAGCACAGCTTACCCTCATTCTGAAAGACATGATAGTTCAGTCTTGACAACAGTTCTTTTATTTTCAATTTAAGCAGCCAAAACAGGGTTCACCCATTAGTGAAAGAAATTCTTAGGAAAATATAGGTGTTGCCTTGGGGGTCTTAATGACCCTGACCTGCCAAAGTCACAGAATACAATCATCCCAGTAGTATCACCATGTCACACTAGAGTTTAATTAATTTGATCATTTGATAACAAAACCATTTTATAACCACCACACCATACATAATTCATAGAGTGACAAGTAATATCATCATATGCATCATCCCTTGTTTTCACCTCCTACACTGAACACTTTTAAATGTTAGTTTTTGAAGTCTTTTCATTCTTTCCTCCTCGTTCCTACTTTCATCTCCCCCAACTTCATCTTCTCTTTTCTCACAAAGAACATCTTCCTTCACTGTAAACCCAGTAATTTTACTGTGATAAGGTCATGTGGTTAGACAGAAATGGTCATGAAACTTTTGTTTCCCACCATCAGCTGAGAAAAAGATGTCGTAAGATGTCTGGATTAATTTACTTTAAATTGTCTGTAAAGGAAATCAGAACCAAATTATGTTCTCTATTTTTTTTGAGGAAGAGGGAGTATATTATAAGTTGTGACCATTGTTTCTGAACACCTGCTATCCTGCCTCACTCCCAGGAGGTGTATAGGGCTCTGCTCTCTCTGGCTTGTCCGGGCACCCATTTCAATGTAAGGGAAATTTCTATTTCTGAGCAGAGTTCCTCATATGAGATAGGATATGAGAAGCAAGTGAGGAGTGCGGTGGCTGTTGTCAGCCCTGCCAGGGAGGGATGCTCGTAGTCCCTAAAAGGAAGATGCAGAAGGCTGAAACTAGGAATGAGGCTGCAAGATGAGTCAGGATTCAGAGTTCAGAAGAAACCAGAATTTTAAGCAGTTATTTCGGTATCCGTGTGAGGCTGAAGAGCCTGTCTTCCCAGGTGGAAAGCAAAGGTTTCATCCTCGGATTCCTGAGAAATATCACTGCAGTGGTGAAGCAGTTCTTGCCCTTATTTTAAGACAGTCACTCATCAAAAAGAAAACCACCTTGGAGAAGGCATTTGGGGAATCCAAATACTTCTATCTGTCTTGAAATAGCGGTAAAATTATTAAAATAAAATAAATAAAAGATTACATTGAATAAAGTAGTCTTACCCCCAAAGTCTGTCTCACAGATACCTTTATCTATTTGGCATGATTTCAACAAACTATGATTGACCTGCATAGATGCAAGTGCCCTGTGTTGAGAGGGAGTACTACCTGAAGCTATGGACTTACTACCAATTATTTTGCTTTAGTACAGACTTAAAAAAAATAATAAATTTGAGATTGTTTGGCCAACTTTATGGTCATAATTTTTTTTCTGCTGAATAGATTTGCCACCATCCACGTTCAGTGAGAAAAGGATGTAAAGGCAATATTAGATGTTTTATTTGATATCATAAAATAATCAACTACACTGCATATTTAATTGTGTCGGTCTTGGAAACAGGAGTCACAGAGTTATTCATGGAATTAAGACAGCCAAACTGTGGCATGATCCCTGGTAGAATAAATGTTATTGCACAGTTAAATATGCCAAAGCATCTCTAGAAGAGGCATAAATAATTGTATAATTCAATGTAGCAAAAAAGCCAAGAAAATAAAATAGCCTCAGCAAATAATTTGTTTTCCTAGGCAGCTCACAAAAAGGAAAAGAACCAAATCAGATATTTGCATTTACTTATTCTCTAGCTCTTAAAAGGTTTTTTTCACTTTATGAAACAGAAATAGTTGAGTCAGAATTTGTTTCTGTTAAGACTAATAGCAATAGCATGACTTCCGTAGTAAGGAAGCAAATCCATTTTGCCAAAGAAATGCTGTAAGACCTTATCCATACTCTGTGACACGTAGATAACATTAGCATTTGGCTTTTCTGTCTGATAGCATTGTTTTAGTATGAACTTCATATTTCTTTGGAAGGTTCCTTGGTCTGACCTCAAGATTCCTGAAGAGTGATGGCCTGAAATTATTTCAAATAAGGCTTAGTGAAAAGAAAAGCAAACAATAAGAAAATTATACTGGCTTCAAATTTATCTGCTCAAGTTTCTAGGTTGCTGCAAATAAATTTTAAATTGTGCAGAAGCATCTAAAAAATACATTATCCCTTTGGCTGTAATTTTCCCCGTCAGCCTTCACTCAAACTTTAGCCAACCAAATGCTGGAAGACAGAGTAATATTAATCCAGAGACAAACAGGATATATGTGCAAACATACAGTCCAACTCCTAGAAGACTTTATGGATGCTCACAAGTATGAACAGTTAAGCTGATGTTAAGAACTAAAGACCTTAGTTGTTCAGTGATGCACTTAATTAAGTTCCTCAGTTCCATTTAGCAACAGATTTCTGTCCATTCCATTTGTATTATGTGTTTCTTCAATTGTGCAGTTCAGTCTTATAATAAAGGAGTGTATTTCCTGCTCTGGGTAAATATGCAACCTCTTAGGGATCATTCACACTTGAAAATTAGCTTGGCACAAATGGAGGTGAGAAACTAAACGTTACCTATTTCTGTGTAATTCCACCTGTGGATACTGTTATTGCACATTGAAATTGTCTGCCTATGGATTATTCAGGTATCTTGATCCAGATCTTTTGTTTCAGAAGGTGCAATACCACATTCAGAAAAATCCTTCTGATCTATATTCAGGTCACATAAGCCAGAAAAGGAGTCAAGACAGATAAATTGGCTGGGCTGACAGAAAATCACTAACAGAAATGCCCAAAGCACAGTCAAGCCTTGATGCTTTGATTCCAAAGGATTTCACTCAATTTTGCAGATTTACTTCAATGATCGTGTACCAGTGATGAGATCAGAACCATGCTTCCTTGAAACCAGCTCTGCCCTTGCTTACTTGCATGTTACCTCTCCTCAGGATAGCTAACAGAGGTAGATGAGAAGGTAAAGTCTTGCACCTCACACACAGAAATGCTATTGACTATTATATTAAAGTAATCAGGGATGCAATTTAATCTCAATTTTAGGGGCAGTTTCTCAGAGTGGTGAGGAGGGAATCCTCTTGCAACACTCCGCTGGTCCCAGTTTGTGTTTTTGGCTGCCTAAAGACAAAAAACTCTTTGTGAAAATACGAAATCTGGAAACAAGCTGGCTGGTGAGGTCTTAAAACATTGGCTGCAAATCAAACACAAGAAAGGTATTGGTGAAGGCCGTGTCACACACAGAGGAACACAGTGATACTCAGGTTTGGAACCTTCCTTGGGCTGTGGAAACAAATCAAGCTTCATTTAGACAAAATATATTCACAACTAGACAGCGTTCTGCTTTGTTTTTGTATCTTAACTGTAAGCATTGATGTAAGAGGGCATTGATGACTAAATGAAACTATACCTTTGCTTTTTGTACAAAATGACTGCATTTTCCTAAGGCCTATCCCAACCACGTTACTCAACAACAGCCCTTACAAAGAGTGTCTCCTCTTAAAAATAAAAAAGGATCTAATAATATTCATATGGTCACTCTTGCTTCAGATGCTTCTTGCCCCTACAAAGTACAGAGTGATAGACCTATAAAACTAAGAGTTGTACGCTAAATTGACCTTGACCTCCAAAGATCAAATTCATCATTAGTTTAACTTCTCTGGAAAACATGCTCACACCAGCTATCATTTTAATTGCTGATTTCTTGACTAGGTTGAGAATATGGCCAATTTTTAAATTTCAGTGATGTGACTCTAGGATTATCATGAAGGTAAATATATGCTCCAAATGTCATCTTTACTCTCCATTAAGAAAGAGTTAAACAAAATGTTTCAATGGAAAGTTTAATAACAAAAGACATTTATGATGTTTACTTAAATTTTCTGGACCATTAAGTCCAAATGACATGACTTATTGGATGCTATATCTGGCCAAAAAATCTTTTTGACCAGTCTAAGTTCTACTACATGCTGAGCTGCCAGCATCCTTATTAGAAAAACTAAAAAAAAAATTCAATATAAATCTATGGTTAAATCCTAGTTTTCTTAGTGAAATCTTGATTCAGAATAGCCATTCATGCCAGAAAGTACCTTTTGAAGTTTACATTAACATGGATATTTATTTATTTTCCCTCTGTAACAATGACAGTGGTTGAAATAAACTGTTTAATTCTAAATAGAAAACACATCTGCTGTTTCTGCATTGTTTGTGGTTGCTGGAGGGGTGACAATTTAAACCAAGTAGCACACATGACATTTTAAGTGAGATGTTGTATGAGGATTTGCAGCTGCTGTACTTTCCTATTTTCCTCTCTTCTGACGGCACTGCTCCATTGCAAGGCCTACAAACTTTTCCATCCCCAACACAGCTCTCAAAGGCAAAGTTTATACATATCCTTACATACATGCATGCCTCCTTGCATAGATGTGATATTTTTTACAAACTTGTGTTCACTTCTTTCTGGGACAAGAGCATTTTCTACACTGATTGGGATCTCAGAGGTGAGGACATCACTGAGGTGGTCAGATTAGGCCAGAGTTTGCTGATGACTAGGTGGCAAGCAGGAGTCTCAGACCTCCAAAAGCAACCTGCAGTTAAGTCCTGACACCCTGGCTTTGGACAACATGGCTCACTTGGAGAGCAGTGTTTGAAGGACCCCTGGGCAGTGAATTTTTTGTGCTGGAGAACCACAAAGTAGGCCCTGAGTTGGCCGTGTTCTCTCTGGGAACATGCCCATTATCTTAAGGCTGCTGCACAACATTAAACAAACAGAAAGTGCAGTGGGATTGGACTGAAGAAGGTAGTCAGAGGTTAGAAAGGCTGGCCCTGCTCCAGCCTGGGAAGTTGTGAGACTGGGCAGAAGCTATGGCTCCTCAGTAGCATCCCTCTTGCCTGCAGAGGCTGTAAGGTGAGGTGTCATCTGTCCTCCACCCCAGGCACGTGCTGGCTGAGTAACAGACTTAATTTGTGCCCAAGCGGGTCAGAAGTGTCAGGCCTAATCATGAAGGGTGAATTGTACCTCTGAATGTCATGCTACAGTCCCGACACCTAAACTATGGGTAATTTTTTTTTTATCCCTGTAGGGGCTTAGTGTCAAGGACGTAATGATCCTTTCAGGTTAATGAACTTGGCCCTAAATAAATGAAGGTTACATTTCTAAATGTTTTTGATAATCTTGAAATTTTGCCTTTTCACTAGGCTGAGACAGTGAAACTGCCTTCACTCCCCTGTTCCCACACTGCTTTAGGTTTAATAAACCCCTGAGGTTTGACAGTGCAGCAGTGCAATCCATTAACGATAAAACCAGCGTGGGCTGATATTTGACTCCTATATCATGGCTGAAGAGACTAAAATACTCCCGAGCAGTGTGAAAAGCTTAGGCAAGCACCTGAAGGAGGGCTGGAGCCCGTGAGTTCTCACTACACAGGCTCCACTGTATTTCTGCTGATTTTTTCTTTTCAGTTCAAAGAAGAGTGTTGGCATTTTCTTTTGCCAGAGCTTAATAGAGAAGAGGCTTCCTCTTTCTCTTGAAAAAATCCTACCTTGGATCTGAACAGAAATTTATGACATTTTCATTGCTGTTATAGGATATTGTGTTTATTCCTCTCTGTTGTCTCTCAGCAAAGCAAGAACTTCTCTTTGGGTCCTGTGAAATGTCTTGAGTGGAGCAAATTATTTCCCTTGGGAGGGACGAGATTACAACAAACTGCAAATATTAAAAAAAATAAAATTCCCAGGGAGGAGCCGCAGTATCAGCCTCCAGGTCATCTTCCCCCACAGCCCTCTTGGCATCATACAAACTGAACTTTGTCCTTCCCTGTTACTAATGTGCCCAGTCCAGTCTTCAGAAACAAAGCATAAACACAACCAGCTAAGTAAGAGCAAGCTTAATATAAAAGTGCTGCCTCTTCCTCTCATTACACTTGTGAGAAATTGTTTGTGTTTTAAGAGGGAGGACAGGGAAATCAGTTCCCAGGTCAGGTCTTGCTATAGCCCTGCACGCAGGGAGGACAGAGGCCAGCTCGAGTGCAGGAAATCTTCAAGCACTGGTATTGCCACACGCTGACCGGGATGTGCAGGCCCATGTGCTCTCATAGGGTCATGGCGTGTTTGGGTTTTTTCATAGTGCTGGCCCCCACACAGCAGCCACAGAGAAAGAGGCCACGGTTTTCTTTCAGTTCAAGGAATCACTGGACTGCCAAAGAAACCACATAACAGCTATTCCACAGATGAACTCAAGTAATGGCACAGCACTTGGGTGGCCATATTTATACTGGGCTAGCCAGGAATGTCAGGATTTCAGCATTCACAAAAAATGCACTTCTGGCACAAACTGTCTCTGTCATTTCAGCTCCACTCCTCAGTCTCAAATGATCCATATTGTTAGGAGAGCTTTAGTGTTTGGAGTAGCATGTGTTTCCCCTCTCCATAGGTTTTGGGAGTAAGGAAATGAATCCTGCCCAGCCGTCCTCTTCGGCAGTTCTGCTTTCCTCTAAGTAAGCAATGGCAAACATGAGATGGGAGAGAGATACATCTGAACTCATGCAATCTGTCACAGCACAGCATCTCCCAAGCACAGGCTTTTTACCCTTGGATCTGTCCCATCTCTGTCTGCACAGCCATATTTCAAGGATTTGTCATGGGTCACATCTGCCAGCAATCATGTGGAAGAAATATAGAAAACGAGCAGCATGCATTAGCTCCACTCTTTTCCTCCTGCAGCACTCCCGGGCTCTTGACAAACAAACTCCCATGGTGAAGACAACCAGCCTAATCCTCACCCCAGAGAAGAAACTGGGGAGTCACTATGAGCTTCAGCAGATATTGTCTCATAGGATCAGAAACCTGTGAATCCCACTCAGTCAGGAGGAGTTCAGGAGATGAGGCACAGCCTCAGAAGTCCCCAAAAACACCAGTCCAGCAAGGAGACTCCAAGCACTGCAGTGAGCAAGGCCACCAAGAAAACTCATTCAGAAGCATTGTCTAGGAAAAACTGTAGTGAATTTTGGACTTGTTCAGTATTCCTGGGCATCTGTCAGGACAGGGGAATCAGATCCGTGCTCCCTCTTACCTAAGTGCTTCGTGCTTTAGAGCCGTGGGCTTCCTTGGCCATGCAAGAGCAGACTGGCTGTATCAGTCCTCCCAGTGACTCCAACAGCTCTTGGCAGTAGCAGTTTAATTGCACTTGATCTATACGGCTCAGTTACACTTAGGCACAAAATCTGGTGTACTTTGAAAGCCACAGATTTAACGGATGTGTGCAGTCTACCTTCAGATCAGACATCTCCTGAGAGAAGTGTATTCTTTTGTACTTGGTTTCTAGAACAGGAAATCCCAGGTAGGAATATAGATGCCCTGACTATGGTTAAAATGGACAAGTAAATAACTGCTGTGAATTGAAAGAGAAGTGGCATCAGCCTTTCAGAATAAAAGTATTCTTGTAGATCTTTCAGTTTCGGTGCCCTGTCAAGTCGGACTGTTGTTCCAGACTGCTTTTTCAGAATTATTCAATTTCTCTGTACTATGGGACAAAGTAACCAAGGAAGATTTAAAAACAAAACAAAACCAAACCAAACAAAACAAAACAAAAACCACTTAACAATCTTGGATATTGAGTACCAAAATCAAGCACTTCCAAGTGAAGATTAATCTTTGTAAATAAAGTTTTACCATCACCTCATACCAGCTCCATAAAATAGTACTGATGTTCCCTGTGACAATTTAGGAGCTTTAACCACATCTGGAAAAATCTCTCACTGCAAAGGTTTCTAAAATATTAGGGGACTTGGTAGGATCTCTTCTTTGTGAGATCAGTGAACAACCAAAGCCACCTGGTGTTGACACAAACATCTTTTCAAACATGGGCGCCTAACACACAAAAACATCTCTTCAGCCAAGGCAGTGGGCCAAGTGTTTAAGATACAAGATTTGCCAGAGTGTTTAGAGCTGAAATGGAAGCAAGACCAGAGAAACATTCGATCTCTTTGCAGTAGTTTAGTGTCTCTTTAGAAGACATTTAAAGGTTTTCTCTTTTTTTTAGCTTTTTTGGTGTTTTTTGATTTGGTAAATTCAGCGCAGAAGAGAAACCTGCATGTTTTCCATTGAACACTTTTCTCAAAACAAGGAACAGTAGCTTAAAGTAAGCACCAAAGCTTATTAAAATATTCATAACAAGGCATTATTTTTTTGATAGAAAATGTTCCATAGATATGCCATGAACAGGAAATACTGAACACAAACAATATATACACAAACAAAAAATCCTCAAAATCCCAGTGATGGGAAACTGATCCCAGTTCTATTCAAGCTCGTGGTAAGTTTGCCAGATGTTTCCACGGAAATCTAGATTTCACCTGTCTCATAAAGAGTCAGATAAATTAGTCAGACAAAAGATAATTAAGTAAACCTCTGGGCATAAGGAATGACAAATGAAAATCACGGAAATCTGTACACAGTTTGGTGTCATGTTTACAAGTGTTATTCTGGAAACAGGGCAAGAATGGGAAGGCTTGTTGGTTCAAGCCAACTGGGATCACTAAAAGCCAGTGTTAGGCTCAGCAATAACAGTCATGAGTCAGCCACACAGCTGATAATCGGCAACACAATTTGTAATTTGTGTTCTTTGCCCCTCTAAGGTGTCTTCTTCCAGTCAGTAATAGTATATTTGAAGAACTGGTAGACAGAAAATAGGGACAGAAGCACTTTGCACAAATCATAAAGTCCTTTAAAAATCAATCCCTGAGAGCGTTCAATGGTTTTAGACATGACCTAGCCCCATAGGAGTCTTAATCTGTGCAGTTCAAATTACTCCAAACAGAACTGCACCACTATTAATCCATGTGGTATGTGAAGTTGAAAAATTTTGAAACTTTTGGACTTCTGTTAAATCTCTGATAATATTTAGATTAAAACCCCTTTGAGGTATGGACAATCTCCTGTGTTTATGGAGAGCCTAGGAAAACCTGTGAGGGAATGGAGAGAAGACTGAGGCAACTTCCCTGGGTCTATTCCAGTGAGAATTTCTGTTTCTATTTCTGCTGTTCCTACATCTTAAGAGGGTGACTCAGATTATACTGAAAAAAAACCTAGGAGCAAAATTGGGCATTTTCCATTTATAGGTAGGATACTAATATGACTTAAGTTTTATAAACTCCTCTGAGTAAAGAGGTATAAGATAGAGTGGCTGCATGGCACCAGGATTATCCACAGAAGCTGTTTCTGCATGATACTTATTTTTCCCAAGGCCCTGTAAATTTGGGACTAAGCCAGAAGTAGTTGTTGCCCCTTTGCACTGGAGAGACAGTGCCAGTGAGAGCAGAGAAAGCCCAGGACCTTCATGGTGCTGCTGGTCTGGTGTGAGCAGATTTCATGTTGGACTGCAGTTGTGTCCCAAGTAACTTGTTCAGTATTCAGAAAAACTTCAGCTTTCACACTTGGTCTCCCTGGTTTGGTACTGTGAAAGTGGGTTGCTGCTCCATGGTAAAGAGAGTGGAAAGAGTGGGTGAAATCCAGGCTTACAAATTCCCCCATGCCTGCTGCTTATGTCTCCTGAAGAAAGCCTTGTTGAAGAGGTGCAGCAGTTATTTGCAGCTCTAGACAAATGGGAGCTCAGGGCACACTATGGAGTAGGCAGGGCTTCTTAGCCCTCAGTGTTTCAGTTGATACAGAGGGCTCCAAGAATTCCAATAAATCCAAATGGTTGCAATCTCTTTTCACTATCGTACCTCCTCCTTGAGAGCATGTCTTTTTCTGTGCCAGCAGTATGGAAACACACTTTTTGAAGTCACATCAGTTGTTCTAGTGATTTCATAGTTGTCACAGAAGTGGTAATCCCCTCTCTTACAGATGATGAAACATCTGAGTGGTACTGTACTATTGGGAGGATTACAACATTCAAGTTTGTAAACCTCAGATTTTCTGAAGCCCTTCAGTTTTACCTATGCCTCCCTCTATCCATTTCAGATGACAGAGTGTTTTTAGGTTTAGCTGGATGAGTTTCTGAGATGGGATTCATGTACAGTTGCAGTATCTGATGATCGGATTTTCCGCAGCCCTGTCTATTTGTCTCCTGTTCTGGTTTTCGTGTGGTACATTACACTACAAAGACTGTAGAGCCACTGGGACTTAAAAGGTGAATGCAATTGTTTGGATATTACTTGCATGGACATGTGTATGCAATTGGTTAGATCCACACTCCCAGAAATAGGCACTGTCATGGCGATTAAAGGGGAGGCAAGACTCCCAACGGTGGAGTTAGCTACTCATCCTTTTTTTGCCTGATCTGAATTATGTCCCAGAAAAATCAGGAAAATTCCTTCGCACCAAGGTATTTTCTCTGATAACTACAGAAATTTTACTCATCAGTATACACTTCCAGTCAATGGAAGACATTTGCTCCTGGATGGATGCAGCTGCCAGAAACAAACAATGACACATGAAGCTCCAAGAGAAGACTTTTAATTCTAACAGAACATGTCCAGGAAATACCAATCAATTAATGTAGTAACTGATCATCTTCACCCTTAAAAACTCAAGCTAACAGCTGTGCATTGTCTCTTCTTCCAGAAATGACTCCAGATCCCTTTTGACCTGGTGTACACTATTCACTTCTATTGTAGATTTTGGCAGTTTGCTTCATACTTTTAATTATACCCTCTGAGCAATGAAAGTCATCCTGAATAGTTTACAGCCCGTGCCTCATCTGCAAGCTGTAACCTCTTTCTTTGGAATTAGCAACAAGTCACACAAACTTTTATTTGAAACAACCCATTCCTTTTCTGGTGTATACCGGACTGTATTTCCTGCAAATTCCTATCCATTCCAGCTGTAGTAGAATTTGTCTCCATTCATTTGAACCCAATGCAGACATTTACTCCACAGATCCTAGATTTTTAAAGCCTGAAGAAGCAATTGCATTGTCTAGCCTAACTTCCTGTAAAATTAAGGTGTTAAAATTTCATTTAGCTATTTCAATGTGAGGCCTAATACATTGCACTGACTAGAATGCGTATTCTATTTTCACTAAAAGTTAATGTGAAATACAGTTATGATTGCATTCCCCAGGTTCCATATTCCTTTCACAGGCCTGTAAATGACTCCACAAGATATTAGGCATTGAAGAATCACATCAAAATGGTCAAAGAGTTGCAATCTTTCCTGGCCAGTTTTCATGTATCCCTAGGGTATCACAACCCGTTGCAATGCTGCAGTTTGGGCCAGAGCGGCTGGAAAGCTGCCTGGCAGAAAGGGACCTGGGGGTGCTGGTCAACAGCTGGCTGAACATGAGCCATCAGTGTGCTCAGGTGGCCAAGAAGGCTGATGCCATCTTGTCCTGTATCAGCAAGAGTGTGGCCAGCAGGACCAGGGTAGTGATTGTCCCCCTGTACTTGGCACTGGTGAGGCCACAACTCGAGTGCTGTGTCCAGTTTTGGGCCACTCACTACAAGAGGGACATCGAGGTGCTGGAGCGTGTCCAGAGAATGGCAACGGAGCTGGGGGAGGGTCTGGAGCACAAGTCTTACAAGGAGTGGCTGAGGGGGCTGGAGTGTTTAGCTTAGAGAAAGGAGGCTCTGGGAAGACCGTATTGTTCTCTACAATCGCCGGACAGGAGGCTGTAGTGATGTAGCGGTCAGTCTGTTCTCCCAAGTAATGAGCTACGGCACAAGAAGAAATGGCCTCAAGTTGCACCAAGGGAGGTTTAGATCCAATACAACAAAAAATTATTTCACTGAAAGAATTGGAACAGGCTGCCGAGGGAAGTGGTTGAGTCACCAACCTTGAAGGTATTTAAGGGACTTGCAGATGTGGCAATTCGGGATGTGGTTTAGTGATGGGCTTGGCAGTGCTGTGTAAATTGGTGGGCTTGATGGCTTTAAAGGCCTTTTCCAACCTAAATGATTCTCTTTTTCTGTGATTCTATACATAATGTTTTAATTTTCCCTTGTTTCAGGTTTCAGTAATTTTACTGCAATCTGTATGTACTCTCTGGAATAGAAAATTAAACAGATTCATGAGAAATTACATTATCATACTGTTTGTTTATGGAGTTTGGAAAGGATCTTGCTAAACCTATTTTCAATATAAAATTATTGTAGGTGGAGTTTATTTTTCTGATTATTTGGTTATTATTGCTGTTTATTGATGAAAATACTCAGCTTCAGATGGCAGAAAGCAAATTAAAAGATTCATCTATTGGGAGTGAAAAAAAATTTTAAATGGTCCCAAATTGTGAAAAAGATATATTGGAGTTGCATTTGAAGAGGAGTTTCATATCTTTCATCTGAGACCTTGCACTGTGGACAGCATCTGCGAGGATAGCAGCCTCAGATTCTTGGGCTGACATTACAGACTTCATGAGAAATTTCAGATTGGCTTTTGAAAAGCTATCTCACTGTGAGATATCTTTTCCTAAAAAGCAGAGACAGTTTATGTTGAAGACAGAATAGAAATACAAGAATGATCACTCCCTGGCCTGTATTTAGATCACAGTTCTCAAGTATCTGGCCTGAGTGTGAGAAATGAGGTAAAGGGTCAAAAGCAGGTTCTTGTAGAATTTGGTATTTTTGCAATACTTGTTGTTGAATTAGAACACAAAACATTCTTCATACTCCTCTATCTCCCACTCCTGCGTTTTATTTCCTACTTTGCCTAAAACTTGAATGTTTAGACATCTGTTAAATTTCAAGTTTGATTTTAGAATCTGCTTCCATTTCATATCATTTTCAATGCTTGAGAGAGTTGTCCCAACAAGTTGGAACTTCGGAGATTATCTGCTGCACAATTTAATAAACGAAACCATGGCATAAAAAATTGCTTAAATCTGCAAGAGAAGTAAATACACCATTCCAGCTGAGAGACCCAGAGGGCTCATTGTTATGATCAAATGGGTGAATTGCACAAGCTATTTCCATATCTGAAAGTTAAGCTTGCCCTAATTTATTTAGGAACTTGGAGTGAGTAGGCAGCATTTTTGTATTAATTGAGGCATAACAATCTTTACAACTGTCTATCCAAAGCCATAGAAATCTGATGTAAGAGTGGCTTAGTCATGCAGTATTACAACATTTTCTTTCCTGAAGGAAGTATCAAACACATAATCTCTCAAAAAGATTCTTTTGAATGACCATTTGCAATCCTGTTATTTTTCTTCTTCTTTCTCGTATTGATATGAACTGGTCTCCCCCAAATTATTATGTGATTAAAAGAGAAATGTAAAGAATCATAGAGTATTAAATTATTACAGACTGACTCTTGCCCTCTATCCTACTTGTTGTAGGTTCTGTTATGCAACTGAGTGTAGTGACATAAATAGGATATAGGCCCTCTTTATCTTTTTGGAAGAAGTTATAGTGTATTCAAAAGATTTTTGGTATGTGCATTACTTTATCTTCATTATAAAAACAACTTGGATGTGGGCTCTGGGGGAATTTATAGTTTCTCCATGACACAATTAAATTACAAATGTCTCATTAGAGACTGCCAGTGTACCTCAGATAACGACTCTGAAGTATTCATCTTAAAGCTCATTTCCAGATTGTTTTTCTTTTGAACTTGTTGTACTTTAGGATTGTACTAACTTTTATGAATATGTTTTTAAGGGGCACTGTCCTTTAGGGCATGCCATAAATATTGGTGTGCTTGGAAGAAAAGCTGTTAAGAGTCCAGAGAGCAGAATAAGGGTAGAGGCTGCAAAAGGGAAGCACATAACCAATCAAAGTAGCTAAGCTCAGTTATGAAAACTTCTGTCAAGCACACGGTCAAGAAAAAGTAGTCTTGAACACATAGATACTTTATCCACTGGAAACTGCAGTTAAATCACAATTTCAGATGATGAAACAAGTAGAACAAGAGAATATATTTGCTGTGATTCACTTCACAAACGGAAGTTTAACACCAGTTATTTCCAATGCTGACCAAGTTTTACAAAGTAGCCACTTCGGTGAATGTTTTCTTATATTTTGGCTTTTTGCTTTTGGCACCAATAATACACTTGATTACTGAAAAATAAATATTAATGAATTGGAAGTTAACTCTTTTCTCCAAACTCTGACATTAGGTAATGAATCTAAACATCTAACTGAATAGACTTAGATTATTTGTTGTTTTGGGGAGCTTTTTCCTAGCTCTTCAAAAATACCACAAAGCTGTATGATTCTGTCTTTCATGTATTCCAGGAAATGGATAAATCAGAACAATGCATCCTTTGTATGAAAGCTCAAGAAAGAATTTCTGACCCTCTTCATATAGAACACCCTTTTTACAAAATCTGAGGCTTTGTTTGTAAAGAATGAATTGCTGTTTAACATTAAATAGAGGTAACCTACCTAAATTTAGTTCTCTTTAATGACTGCACTGGTGAGGGAAGACACTCGCTATCCTAAGATGCTTTCCCTTCATGTGTCTATCTGAAGGGAAGATAGCATATCATTTGTGTAGAAGGGAAGAAAGTAGTTCTAGGTTCTCTAGAGTGGAAGAGGTTCTTTATGTCTTAATGCGTCTGTTCCCTTCCTCCTGACATCAAAGAATTGATCCCAGAGCAGTATATTTCTATTAACTCCCAGAAAGAAAACCCAGCAGTCAGCAAGCATGTAAAAGAGCTTTCTCTCTCAGACTTCAAACAAGTGATCCCTCTATTTTTATAGTGGTCTCATGAGCTACAAACAGAAGAGTGTTTGGCTCTTCTGCTTCTATATTTCTCCCTTAAACTGGATGATACTATGCACACTCTCCACTCTGGAAAAATTTGTTGTAGCACAATCTATGTCATCAGTCATTTCTTGAAACAGGGATAAATGAATGTGAGGAACACTACGTGTTAAAAAAACCCTGCCAGGCCCATACAGCTGTTAAGGTAATGATGTCTCAATTTTGTTTGGAATTTTCCATGAGTTCACACACCATTCAGAATTCATGGACTGGAAACTTTAGAAAAATTTCCTACTGTTAACTCAAATATCAGTTATTTTCTGAAGAAGAATAGTGTGAAAGAACAGACACTGTTTTTTGCAGCAGTTTATGACCTCTGCTTTTCATCCATCCTTTTTGTTTCCAGGAACACAACAGGACACAAATGTTCAACCAATGTGCCAGGAAAGGGAGTCAGCACTTTTAAACTTATTCAGAGGGTATAGATATGAAAATAGAAAGTCAAAATACAGATATGTGAGTGTAGGGAAATGATTCAAGAATATGTAATATGCAGCACTGCATTATCCAGTAACTGTTGATTTTTGGTGCACTGTAGCCCACATGGCTGTGGAGAAGAGCTGACACCTACAACCATTTAAATCTCGGAAGTCAGCAGGCAAACAGAAGGAAATAAAGGTACTCCAGTCCCATAGCTATTTGTGAGCCTGACATATGAGTGCTGGAAGCCAGCAGTACTGTACTACTATCTCTTAACAAAAAGATAGCTTTTGCTCCCCTCCCCTACATTTGGTAATTCCAAGAGAGGTTGCATGTTCTATATCAGATTGTGGCTAGTAGTGACAAGAGTGATATAGTAGTAGGCTTTATTAAGGAAGTTAGGAATGTCTAAAAGTGCTAAGTAGGCCAAAAACACATTTAAAATATTCCAAACGCAAGCTAAGAGAAATGGCCTTTTGGACGCTTCAGAGCAGATACTCCAGAGACATCAGTGTCTAACAGCTCTTTCTTAGGCACTTAATGCAAGGCTGGGCTTTGCAGAGTACTAAGCTCCACGGCCTGATCATGGGATTAGGAGCCCTGCCCAGCTAGAAGCAGTATTTTCATTTTTTAGCCCTAGATTTGTTTGCAAATCCAATATTGAAATCTCAGGGAAATATTTTCCAATAATTTCTTTTATTAGGAAAATTTAACACCCCCCCTGTGTTTCCTGGAAGTCTGGCAGGGCTCACGCTGTAATTGTAGACAGATAATGTCCCTGCAGATCAGTTCTTGCACTGCAAAGTAAAACTATACGAGGTGAGAGTTACCTGTACTACGTGGCAGTAGTATGGCAGTATGATTACATATTGCAATATTGTATTTAAATATTCAGACACAAGCAACAATCTTTCCTTTACATTTAAGTAAAGGAAAGATTTATACAGCTATAAGTGAAACCATTCTTCTGGAATAAATATGATTCTAAAGTTTAGAAATCCTCAGGCTATTCTCTAAACAAAGATGTGGGAAACTATTACTGTTTATATTAAATATTCCCATGTGGATCTTTTGGTCCTTGTGGAATATGAATGGCAATCTCTTATAAAATCCCTACTGCAGCTGTCAACACTTTTTAAATGAGGCATCCCAGATACAGAGAGGAGTGGAGCATGTCTGTGGGTGGGACATACCTGTTTCCTTAGGAATTCCTCACCCCTCTGGTGGCAGATAGGTTTTCTGAGGCTGCACAGATATCAGAGAAAAGCCACTAAAGTGATTTTTCGTAGGGTAGGAGATGATAACGCTTCCTTATTACCAGCTTTTTGAAACAGGAGAACTACTCCTGATTTAGAGAGGAAACTTGAGACTAAAAGGTTTGCCCTATACGACAGAGCGACTCTTCATTCTCACAAGCCCCATCTTCTACAGTCAGCATACACACTTACCAGCTTCACCTTGAACTTTCCCATTTTATCTGCTGCCTTAATGTAAACCTGACCCAGAAACCACCTTCTTCTTTGAAGCCTAAATTAATTCCTGGACTGTTTATAAGTATTTCTGTGTGTGGCAATATTTTTCATCCATTTAACCTTTTCCTCTTCCTAGTATTTCTCCTTCTCTTCCTTCTTAGTGTATTTGTGGAAAGTAACCTTGTCCTCCCTTAGATTTCACTGTGTTTCTGACCCATGCCAAGCTCTTCTGGTCTCTTCTAAGATAGGATTCCCAGTGGGCCCTTTGGTAGGGTTGTTCAATGAGCTCTTAATCACTCCATGAGCTCTTCTCTGCTCTTACTCCCTGCATGTGGGTCTGGTCACAGACAATAAAAAGAAAACATAGGTTCAAGTACACCAGAGGATCTCCTCACACTACCTTGGAGAAGGCCAGTCCCTACCAGAAACTGATAAACTACAAGTTTGCCGTCTCATGGTCAAGAATTCTTTACAATTTCCACAGTATTTTTTCATTCTTCTATTATTTCCAGATGATGAGATCTGACTTTATCGTTTATAGCACTTATACAATTAAGTGAGAGGTGAATCAGGGCCAGGTTGTTTGCCAAAAAACAAGTAAAACTCAAACACTTCATGTCACTGTTTATTTTCACACTCGTCTTGAAGAAATATCTAGGTCAGCTACACCAAGCTTTGACTTCAGCGTGCCTTGTATGAGACTTATGCTCAAGATATCTTGTTTATATTTTTTTGGATGATTTTTCCAGATATATTTGTAGCCCAAAGTATACTTACTGGTGAGAATTAAAACAAAAATCAAGATTAAAAGTTGTCTGTAGTTTCTGTATAGAGAAAAAAAAA
>VXAZ01005855.1:260-2760 GCA_013399875.1 Gymnorhina tibicen
AGCAGAATGTGTCACATGAAAAACCACTGATCTTTAACCCAGCTATCTACTTAACCAAGCCTAGAAATGAATAGTGAGTGTGGGAAGAGCAAAGGCCAGTTTACTGTCATTACAAATTAGAGAAACTGTTAACATCTGCAGCCAAATGAACTCTGGGAGTTACAGGTACTAGCCAGTAAACTGGCTGAAGCTACAGAGACTTAGGAGAACGATATATACAGATAGGAGTTCAGTAACTGCATGTGGTGTATGTATCTATCATTACTTTTGAAGATTGGAACATTTGTATAAAAAGACATAAAGTTTCCTGAATCTTTTCCCAGTGACTTTGACGAATCCTGTGAATGAACACCAAATATAATCTACTCTCCTTTAGAATAATTGATTGCTATTTATCTTTAAATAGAATTGCAAATACTGAATGAAGAGAAAAAATAAATCTATGCTGACTGTTTTATCTTTTTTTTCCCCAGGAGTCGTCTCAGGGACACTGCTGCATGTACAGTTAATATAAACATTTATACTGAACTCCTAGATGTTTGAAAAACAAATACTGTAAAGATCAGTAACATTTTAAAATGATCAGTTATGGGAATTAATGCTTACAGAAAAACACCATTCTTTCTTGCCCTGCGAGTAGAATCACATTGTCTCCCTGCAGTCTTGTTAGCTCATACTAACTGAAATGCAAATTCTTTCCAACTAATTGGACCTCGTTGAACGTACATGTACAGTACATAGTTATATGCATGTAGATTTTTTTACTAAATTCCTCTGTAATTATTTTCTTGATTAATATCTAAAGCAGAGACGTGGAACAAAAATCTCTTTAAAGAGTTTACATATTATTGAACATTAAGGAGATAGTAACTGTTGCATGTTTTAACAGCTTAATTAATAATACACAATAATTGGAACAAAAAGAAGAAAATATTTTTTCAATGTTTAGTCATTTTGAACTATTTGTATTAACCCTTTGACTGAACTAATTAACACTTAAACTGTCAGAGTAATGGAATTTAGAAAGAAGTAGGATACGTTTACATTATACAGCATGTTCTGCTGGCTAGATTTTCTTCTTGGCGTCACCTGGACTTTCTGTAATCACCTTTCCTATCCTTTCTTGCCATATGGTGCATCTCTGTATCGGTAGTTTTAAGAGGAGAGATGAAATCAAAAAATTATGTTTCTAAAAGATTCAGAAAGTTATGCATATAATGTAATTGTCTTTGAGAGTAAGTAATAAGTATTATTTAAAATGAAAAGAAAGAAAAAGCTCTAAACACCGCATACAGTTCACAAAGCATGTAACATTCTCAAAAAACACAAGCAGACAACTGCAACTGCACTCTGTTTTAAGTTCCATTAGAACCTGGATTCTGTAGGCACCTCTTCTATTCAGCATCTGGATATTCCCAGGAGGTGAAAATGTAAAATAATTTCACAGATCCTTTTATCTGTCAGCACAAATGCCATTGGATAGCAGTAAAATACTTGCAGAACACACTCGTGATTAAAAATCTATTGAAAATGAGATTTTTTTAATGCTTTTAAAAGGATTTGTTTTAAATTCTTTTAGAGCCCTTACCTTGACTATAGTGTTTCAGATTCTCATATGAGCTAGCCAAAGAGGAGAGAAAATACTCACTTTGTGCCAAACTTGTATACTAAAGTTGTGGGGTNTACTTGAGGAGGTTGGCTTCTGTTGTATTTTTCCTGCTTGGTTACTTTTATCTCCTTATTGACTGCTACTTTTCATATCCCTGTTTGAAATTCAGTATTTCTTGTCTTGGGTTTTCTGTGCTGGCATTATTGTGCCAAGCAAGATGCAGTGGAGATACTGTAAATTTAAGGATAACCTGAGCTGGACTGAGACTGACAGGCTAAATTTTGTTTCTTCTCTGTCATGTTAGCGGGGTAGTGGGGAAATACATCTTTTTGAAAATGTTCTGAAGCTGGGATGTAGAAGTCACACGTTTGACAGTTAAATGATCATTCTCCTTTGATACAGTGATCTGAATGAGCTTAGATTTCTTGTAAGGTTGTAACATTCTGGCCAAGATTTCTGCTTGGGAAGACCAGATTTGGATGTATTAGCTAGTCAGCCTAATAACCCTGTACAGACTGTATTGATTTTCTAGGAGAGAGTTTATGAACTAAATAAACTTGGAGTTGGTGTCTTAATAAACTGCTTCTCTCAGTCTGTCACATTTCGTTACTTAGCTCTGCAGTTTAGGGGGAAAAAAGGCTAATTCTGTTACAGATTGTTCACAGCAGGGTCTCCAAATTAGCCCTTTGTTTTGTAATGCCACCTTGCTTGGGCTGGCTTTGAGCACATTTCTCAGTTTTACCCTAATGAGTTGCAACACTGATAATGTGGCTGATGATCTTTCATTGATTTCACTATCACTTGCTTGTCTGGTAATTGATCCGTTGCTGAGCCTCTAGTTAATTATATCGGCTTTGACATGGCCCGGTCCACTGGGAATTTCAAGTCTTG
>VXAZ01005855.1:7760-59685 GCA_013399875.1 Gymnorhina tibicen
CCTATGCTTTAAGAAAAATTGTTTTCATGAGTACAAATAACATGAAGTTATGAAATGTACATAAGTTGCAAGAAAAGTTTGGCATGGTTTGAAAGAACTGTTTAGTGAAACTTTTCCAGCTATACACAGTAATTCTAGGGACATTTCTCTTTTAAATTTCTAAGTGTAATGCTGCTTTTCCATATATTTTTTAGAAGCAAACAAACTCCAAGCCCATCACTTTCCCTTGGAACTGTAACTTAATCTCAAGCAGGTTTTTAGCGGAAAAATTGAAGCATAACAAGAAGATTTATTTAGAACAAAACAAAACCTTTCAATTCCTCCCTCCTCTTACCTCTCAACTCACACTACACTGCTATTTGCATAATACAGGAGTGAATAACTTTCCTCAGAATAAAAAGAAAATCAACTTCATTATGATATGTGTCTTAGAAAAATTAGGATTGATTGTGTAAGTTTGAGCTATTAATAGCAAGTATGGTGGTATTTATTTTTGGACTATTTTCTTTTGAAAATGGGAGCACAAAAAATGGTATCACCACATTCCAGAGCAAATTTAGATTTTGGCGGGGTGAGAGGGGAAGAGGAATACTATCCTAAATTACCTGTGAGAAGTTTATGACATGGCCACTTGACTGCATTGTTTTGCCTATGTACCTTTTGTCCATGTAAAAGTGTGTGATTTGCTTGAAAGGGGTCATCCCTTCTGTATACAGAAGAATGTCTGATAACCTCAAAGGGCGTAAATCTTAACTTTTAAAAAGGAGTGCTTCTTTGGGTCACTTTGATCAGTGACAGGTCGAGAATGAGCAGAAACCCTTGGCTTCTTTTCCATGCTCATCTGGTTAGGTCCAGGGCACGCACTGCCCATTCTAGTTCTGGCTAGGAGTTGTTAAAAACAGAAAAGAAGGTCTGGATTTGATTGATTAAAAAAAAGCAGGCTTTTGTGATTGTCTGCTTTCATAAATGTTTTGTGCATTTGTCAGAATAAGAAATGTCATTTTTTTTCATCCAGTTACCTTAAGGGCTGTAATGTTCTAAAATACTTTAAAGTCATTTCAGAAATGAGACCGTAAGAGAAATGGCTGTAAACCACAGTGACACAAAATGCCAGAGCCATCCACCTTTTTGATGAGAAAGAAGTATGTTTAATCCATTTCAGATAAAAAGGTAATAGCCTTTCCAGAAGCTATTTTCAACATGAGAGTGAAAAAGCAGTATACAGAATTATAAATGGATCTGTGCATCATTATATAGTAATTTAGGATTCACTCAATGATGTAACAAAATTAACAACATAATTTCATTGTGTAACTGTATCTTATTAAAGAACAACTGTCTGACATTCTCTTACAGTTGCTTTATTTAACTTCATGCAAATATTATTAGTAGTGACATTTCTCTATTGTACATTAGATTCTCTCATTAGCATGATGTGTTAGTTATCACCAGAGAAATCACTTCTAGATAGGTGAGCGAGAAGCCAAGAAAACGAAAAATTAAATCAATGATGTATATTAATATAGACGCATCTGTTCACAAGAGATATGGTACAGTAAATTCAACTTTTTTTCCTTGCATAAATGCATGCTTATTCCAAGGAAAACTAAATAATACTTATAATATGTGGAGTATGCACTTATATTGCTAGAAATATTAAATTGCATATAACGTGCCCTACCTGCTTTGAGCTGTGCTTGTATTCCTGCATCTGATAGTTCCTAGCATTGATGTAGACATGGGCACATAAACTGTTTATTGAACCTGTATTTAAAAATAGGAGAGTAGTGTAATGTCTAATGGATTGAAGGTGAAAGCTTTTTAAATGTTTCTGGGTTGTTGGTCATAGAGGTTGTATGCAATTTTAACATTTATTAAGTAATTAACTGTTTTACTGTAGCATGTAACTATGTACATGTGAAAGGAGTTCAAACTTAATTTGACAACAGGCTCCAATGCCATACATTGATTTACTATGAATATTTTGAGAGGAAGATTGGCATTGGTAAAATGCATTTTGTAGTTTAAGGTAGTTAACAATCACCTTTGTAAGTAAGCATCAGAAAACATAATAATCTTATAATTATATATATATTTTTATCACACTGTTTTAAAGATGAGCTGAGCCCAGGTGGGGTTTTCTTTTTTTTTTATGCTGTTCATGATTAGGTTTGTGTGCTAGTATGAATTTAGCAGCTTTATCGGTTACATTGTCTTATTTCAGACACTTGCTTTAATTTTGTTGGGTATTTTGGTAAAGCATGGTTTAAAGGTGTACTTTTCCTTTTATCAAATCAAAAATATTTGCCTCAAGAATTTTTTGCTGCTTCCGATGTGCCTCAGAATAGAGGCATTGGGCAATATTGTACATGACAAAAATGCAGGATGTTTTGTGTGGCATATACAGCTAGACATACAAATACATGCAATAATAGATACATGGCTATGTACATGATACACGATTAAAATGTGTCTCAGTAGCTTCTCTCATTGTGTTCAGTATTTAAAGGAGAACTAAAACATAGTAAATTGTTTCCCATTCCTTTCTATACATATTAATCTTGCACATATACACATACAGTGTTTGAACAAATTTGTGCCATTCAATATCTTTGTTGATGATGTGCTAACACTGTCAGAGCTTTGAGATATGTATGCACAAAACTGTAAAACCTGCATGAATCATTGAAACAGATTAAATCACATGCTTAAATATATATTGTGCAATAAGTACTATTGTTTAACATTTAAAAATACACCGGTTTATATTTTTTGATTTTGTATTTTAGTAGTTACTTATTCATGTATAGTTTTATAGGGATTTGATTAATGTAGTGACGGAACAGATTTGGTATAAAACAGCAGCAGAGTCTCCTGCTCTTTTGTCAGGGTTAAGAGCCAAGGCAAATCTTCCCTAACTAATTAGATGCTGAGTAAGGCATCTTAGTGAAGTTGGGGCAAAAGTGAATGGGTCACAGCTGAGGCAAGATTGCAAGGACTGTAGTGATAGTGAAAGCATTCGCATTTGCCAGGTCATTGTGACACTGTGCTGATTGCAAAGGAACACCCTGTTCACTGATACAGAACTGCCGTCATAAAGTAGACTCAGAAAAAAAAGCTTTAAAGAACATTTACTTTTTACTAGAAGTGCTCAAAATGTATGCTGTGTATAGCTTCCTTCGCTCAGTTATTTTTCTCAAACAATAGTGCCTGTGCTATTGGAAAAGGATTTGCCTTGTAGACTAATGTTTCTTCACAGTTCAGAAGAATTTCCAAACTTGGGGCTCCTAGTATACCCAGGAGGTGATGAATCATACTGGCTCAAGAAAGAGAAGGCTGAAACAGAGAACAGGGAGAAAAGGAGAATTCCACTCTTACTATCTCAATCATTTAGTTCAGGAAGAGAATCAGTAATGCAGCTTTTTGCTATCATTTCTGAGAGTGTCAAGACATAATTTCAGCATCTAGGTAAACTTTAATCAAGGGGTTTATTTTTTGCCCGGCTGACCTGTAGAAAGGAGTAAACTTAAAAAGCATTTTTATTTAATGAATGTCTGTGTGTTTATGTACAGTTTTTCAATGAGGCGAAATGTGTTCTTTAGTTTAACATCAGTCTGTCTAACAAATGTCCAAAATAAGAGACTGTACATCAGCCAATGGACAGGCATCTGTTGCTTTACTGTTCACCCAACTCATTATCATAACACCCTAATGCCTCTTTTTCTTTACTGAAATATTTGACAACTGTTTTCTAAATTATTTTTGTTCACTGACAGAGAAAACAGTGCCATTTGTATGACTCTGTCACATAGTATTTTGTCATAGAAAGGTCCTCTCTTTTGGAGGGCGGGGGAGTGAGCATCTCAGAATTGCACTGATCAATGTGAACTTGCCAACAGTGTACCACTGATGCTATTCTGACTCTCTCGGGAAGCCATTGCATCCCCATCCTCTACTGATGATGCGTATCTGTGCACTTGTGCAAAGGAAAGGAGAGTGTCATCTGCCACTTAGAGAACATGGGAGTTCAGAAAAGAGAATGTCGTGATTACGATCCTGCCATTCCCTCCCATGTACTACATGGAACTCAGCAATTTTCTCTTACAAAGTGAATAATAAGTGATACTTTAAGAAGCTTTATGAAAAGTGAGAAAATTTATTCTGGACTTGTCATTGAAGTTGAGATGTACTGTCACTAGCAGGTAAACTTACTGTGATATTTGAAGTGGTGTTTATCTGAAAATAGACCACAGCACAAATACACCGGTAGAGATCGGTGCTGCAGTCTGCCTACCTGTGGGTTTTGGAATATGGCCCTTATAAAGGAAATTGCGTGACATGGTAAATGCCTGTCTATTTTTTGTGATATCTACTGCAACTAATATTGAAAACAGAGCTTTAATTGTTCTTTTTCTCAGTAACTTTAAACAAATCAGGGAACAGCAGGACACACCTAATGAACACAATTTGTTTATTTGTGGTGTTTCTTTTTAAACTTTATTTCACCAGAATTCCAGGAAAAGAGATAGATTACCTGAATCTCTGCATATGCATTTTCTCCATGCGTTCTTTAAGCATGTATTTCTTAAAATGCAATACTTCTAGCTTTGAACAGTTTAGTTTTTTTCATCTGAACAATTCAATATTTGGTGTACTAATAAGGAATACAGAATGTAAAAGATCGCTGTGATCCAAGGATGTGTTTTCCATTCATGTCATTGGAGGCTCTGTCATGCATCAAGGACAACATACAGTTTAGGTACTGAATCACAGATAGCAATGTACTAGCCTTCAGAGAGAGCTGTAAGCAGGAGCTCAATTCTAGAAGCCTTCTGTACATGTGTAACTTTTATGAAGCTAAATGTGCATGTATTTTGCAAGACAAGATTCTGTGGTGGTAGAGAAAGTTGCTCTTGTGTATTTTGTCTTTTCTATTACTTAGACACCAAGGAGAGGAACATCATTTAAAAAAAATAAAAATAACTGTTGCACTTTCTTAAAGAAATCTAAACCTGGTTTCCTGGTTTGTTAAAATCCAGAAATTAGACAAGATTCTTTGTAAAGTCTGGTCAGGTGTGAGCTTTAAGACATTATGGGCTACTGTATGGCTCAGTTACTCAGTTACTGAAAGATCAGTTTTTGGTGTTTTGCCTTGGAAGTTCCCAGTGCAAAATTATGGTTGCTTTCATTTTGCCTCTGAACTTTTGAATTTTTTCAACCAGAAATCTCAGGATGAAATTTGGGCAGGGTAATTCAACATGAAACAAATTGGAGGAGGAATGTCTACAGGACTCCTTGCTAACTGGTATTGCCAACTTTTCCAAAGAAAAAGTAGCAACATAACAGGATAAAAGGTGATTTAACCAATAAGGTAGCATTTTGAAAGGAATTATTCTTGTTTACATAAAAATTTGGCTTCCCAAAATGTTCTATCTTCCCTTTTTTCTCATTAGAAATATATATATATAAAAACAAACCAGAAGATGATATTTTCAGATCTTTTTATGCAGACTGATTTTCTTTTAGCAATATTCATTGCCCTTTGCCTGCACAGAATACAAAACCTTGTGTACTGTACTTCAGTTTTATTGCTGCTTTCAGAGGGGATGTCTTGTGAGATGTTAACGGCTCCTGTGGAAGTAAACGGCAAAATGTCATTTTATGATAGATCATTATTGATACCCTTTATTTATTTATGTGTTTCCTCATTTTTCTTTCCCTACAGTTTTTCTTTCTCTGTATATATCTGAATATGTATTAAAAGAAAAACTCTTCTTGGTAGTAATTGAATAATTAAAGCAATCTTGATTATAAGTGTCTGTAGGAAGACATAAGGGGCAGAGAGGAGAAGCATCACTTCCAAGGATGGCTTAATGTAAGTGCTGACATGGAGAGTTCAGTGTTGTTTTATTTCAGTGTGTCTGTATGCAAAAAAACGTGATAAAAATGTGTGATGCCCTGGATTATCACATGAAAGGTGGTGAAAAGCATCTCAGTTTGATCTCTAGTTTATACAATTTCTTAACCAAGACATTGCTAATATTTAAAAAGAAACCCTCATTATATTTGTATTCTAGTATATCAAATGCGCTTATTTGACAAAGGAAATATCAAGAAAAATGGGAAATTAAACTCATGGAATACTTGAATAGTATTTTTTCCCACACAGACTTAATAGACAAAAAATAAATCAGGCTGGACTTCAGTGAGTTGTTCAGAAGCAAATTATGTTGTTCAAATTAAACCCACAAACCTGTATCACTGTGTTCAGACCTAGTTCTTAATTAAAAATGTGCCTTTTCTTTCTTGCAGGAATTCTCCAAAAATGTTATGACAATCTGTAAAGTGGAATTCGTAGGAAAAGAGTCTCCTCAGAAGTGATAGTAGCAGTTTTTCTGAGTAGTGGGTGTGTTTTCACACTTCGTATCATAACTTTTAGTAGCTGTTTGTTCCCTGAACAGTTTACTTTTCAAAATACATAAATTTGATAAGAATATCTGAAATAGATGTCCTGGGGAGGAGGGAGGTAAAAACTAATGAAGAGTATGCAAGGAAAAAAATAATTGCTTCCAGCTGGCTTTATATAATAAAACTACTATTGAAATGAGGAGCTCCATTAGCAAGGCTTTAATTATATATTTTCTTACATTTCTAAATAAACAGTATAGTCTTTTAAAAAATAACACTTAAGTGAGTAAAGTGTGACAGCTCTCACACGAGCCACGGAAAAATATTAAGAAGTACCAACTCATCTACCCTGCCCTAATGCCCCACAGCAGTTGACATTGCTGGAATGCCTCCTGCAGCTGGTGGCATATGACTGTCATTTGCAGGCAGGATATACGGAGAGTTTACACAATGGAGGCATTCATGAAAGTGTTCCTCATCTGGGACTCCTGCAAGCTCTCATTTTATTGACCCTGTCAGAATTTAACTGGTAGGCTGTCAAATTACGTGTTGCTTTATCTAATATTAGTTTTTCTTTTAAATTAGAATGTGCAGAAGAAAGGGTTGTGGAAAGCAGGTATGAAAAGCAAAAACAACTTCTGGCTTAGTTTCTAAAACAGGAAAAACATAACTGTGTAAAAACTTTATCACTTGTTTTGAAAATTGTAGGGATTCTGTATCTTATTCATGATTAAATAATGTTCCTTATTTATAGATTTTTTTTCAGGGTTTGGAGTAGGGTGGGATTTTTTTTACTATTCAAAGCCTTAAACAGAAATCTGTTTTCTGAATTACTGTGTTCCTCAAGTGTAACTCAAACACTGGTGTACAAACAGTTTTATGAAACAGCTCACTCTAATTTCTCATGTTTTTAAAGATATCAGGAAAAGTGCTCTTCTTACAAACTTCTCCAGAAAGAGATTTATTCATATGCTTTGCTGCATCTTCATGCAGAATGACATAAAGAAATGCACAGCAAGAACTGACCGTTAGCAGTTTTGATCATGTTCTGCAAAAAATGTAATAATCTGAAAGTTGATTAATGATTTTAAATATGTTATTTATATCACAGATTGGCTGCTTATTAATTCAGTGGTGTTGAGGCATGACCTCTCCAAAGCCATAATTTGCATAAAAAAAATAGAATGTATGCACAGCTTCATTGATATCTGGGAGAGAACTAGTTGCAGCAGCAGACAGCACACCAAAACACTGGGTTCATGCAGATGGAGCATACTGCAAAGGAAGTACCTTACGCAGTGAGTTACTCATTTTAATAGATCCTCCTATCCACTAGTCCATTGTTAATGCAGTGTTGAAGTTCAGTTCAGGGTGGAGAGGGGAAGAGAGAGACAGGGAATGAAAGTGAATGATCAGATTAAAGGAAAATAAATTTTTACCTGGGGTCTATCAATCACTTCCTTTCTGCTAAGAAAAAAACCCTCATCTCACCCTATATATTTTTGTTCATGTATAGAAATAAGGGATGACATCTGTCTGTCTGACATGAGATCTCATTATCATAGATTTTACTTACTACATTTTTTTAATAATTTTTCTATTCTGAAAAAAATGTTGGATTTCTACTGTAATAGTGATAACTGAATAGTAAACACTGTTTTAAATTATAAAATGTGTATGAGTGGCTGTGTTTGTTTCCAGTGTATAATATATATTTTATTCCTACTTTGATTTCTTCCTACTAGAAAACAAAATAATTTTATCACGAAAGACAAAATAATCTAAATAGAATGTTATTATACTATTTTGAAAGACGTCCTAAAATATTGCTCTGGAATCTACTGAGATGCTGATTTTTCTCTGCAGGGATAAATAAGAAAGACAACTGAATCATTTAAATTTAGTTGAAAATGTGGGTTTTTTTAACCTTTTGATACAGCATTCTGAAGACATTGTCTCCCCCTAAATATTAAAAAAAATTGTTTGTATAAGCTGCAACATTAAATTAGTATTTAGCAATCCACAGATAACTGATTTACAAGAACTTGGCAAATGTATAGTCTCTCTCATAAATGAGTTTTAATTCGAAGGAAAGTGCTACTTCTCCAGTTTTGGCATAGCAGTTATTGTAAAGTGGCATTTTAGTTTTCTTTTCATTAAAAATTGAGAAAAAAATGAAGCTGGTACCTACTGGTGTATGTTTTTATTAATGAGGGTAGTTTCATTAGTTGCTTCCCAGTCTGATTTTCTAAGGAGTGATGTAAAAGCTGGGATTTAGAACATAACCAAGACCATGGAAAATGTTCAGAAAATAATAAACATTGTTAGTAATCAGACTTATCTGAAAATTTATTTAAAATAATTTCTGTTTTCTTGTGAGAGCTTCATTGAGGTAGTCAGCCTTTCAGTACACTATTACAGGTGAAATCCCAAGTATCTCAAAATTTTCAGCCAAAACAAAAGTTTTCTGTGGAAAACCAATACTTTACAACACTAGAAAATTGTAATTTTAAGTGTCTAGTCCTTTTCTCATTGAAACCAATACAAGTATAGTCTATAATCACAGAATTGGTGTGAGGGCTTTTCCAACAGTCTTTCCTCAGGAGCACGTAATTCATGTTTCGCTTCTGTGTTGGAGCATATTAAATATTAAATGAAGAAATAATTGTAGAAGTAAAATTTGGGGAATAGATTAGAGCATTGTACTCTAGTTTCAAATAATTTAGTATTTGTAAAAACATGACGTTTAAAGTCTAGGTTCTTCAAAATTTTAATTATACACTTACGAGGAGCTGTGTGGTATATGCTAGTTTAAAAAAATAATCCTCTGATAACTCAGTGCTCAATAACTCTGATAATTCAGGCATTTTTAAACTTTAAAATGCAATTTTCATCTTGCATTTCTTCATTTATGAAATTTTTCAGAAGACAGTGGAAGAAAATTATTTAACTCATAGCATAGACAACAATGATGTTAAAAAGGAAAACATCACAAATCCCCCAAACAAAACTAACCCCAATTTAAACATCTTCAGTTGATATTTATGTATCTTTTGCATGAAAGTGCTTAGACATGAAATTATGTCTTTCTCCACATGCTTATTTTGCTTTGCTTTAATGTTGAGAAATTAAAAGTCAGGTGTGGAAATGTTAAAGCAATTCCATCCGTAAGCAGTTTTATAAAGAGGAAGTTGAAATTTGGTTCTCTACAAATAGACCTATATAAATCATGTTTCGTATGATTTTTAAATTTACATTTTTAAAGGCTTTTTTTAATGATACCAAACCGAAATAAAACTCTTCTAACATGTAAAGCTTGTGAAATACCTAAATTTGTAAATGCATAAAGTAACACTGTAGACAGGAGACTTGATTTTAAATGACTGGGTTTTTTTTTTTCTGAGCCTGTCCTTTCTATGCCGCATCCCTATCCCTTCCAAAATTCTGCAGTGGTCAGGTGTGGCATTTTGTTTCTATCCACTGACTTGCATATGCATGTTTATACACCTACAAACTGTAAAAAGAAAACTGACTAAATGTGGCTTCAGGGAAAAGAAAGGAGTGGTGGGCGCAGATACCAGCTGGAGCTTGATGCATGTGTTCTCTTCTGTGGCACCGTTTTGTTGTTGATGTGGGAATGTAGCTAAACAGTGGCTACAGATGCTCCACTAAATAAGGATCCACATAAATTCCAGCTGTGAACTTGTGATTCATCCTTCCCTGCACAAAAGATATGTTTCCATATGTCCCATTATGTTCCATATTTGATTTTTATCACACACTGTGTGCCAGTCTGAATCTCGTCTACATGCTTTTTGTGAATTCTGTAACCCTTTCTTTCTTTCTCCTTTGAATTAGTTATAATACACCCTAGCCTCCATGTAAAAAATCCACATTACAATCATAAAGTATCCTTGTAAATAATTTTTTAATGAATAAAGTACTTAAATAATGTATCCATGTAACCACTGTAACACTGAGACTGGACATACTTAAAAAAACTTATATTAGTCCATTTGGAAAGTATTTCTCCAGAAGCTAACTCTGCAGTCCTTAAAAGGATTCAAGTCCTAAATAATTTAATCTTAAAAATTACCTGCATCTCACTTTATCAAAAAAATTCAATTTTCTGATATTATCTGTAAGAATTTCAGGTAACTAATGTACACAGCCTCTCTTTTTTTAAGCATTTAATTGATTCATAAGGACTTTCATTTTGAATTATGAATAATATAAATTGTTAAACATTTGTGCTCTCTGAGACTCACTGAAAAGAACTGCAAAACTATCACTCGTTCCATGGTACTAAATAAAATATATTAATTAATTATATTTTTTAAATAGTGCTCTTATTCATTATATTCTTCAGGTTGGAATTCAGGATATTTCTTCTTCTGCTAGCATATTGTAGATATGGAAATTGACTTCTAAAAGTTTAGGTATCCAGGCCCCAAGAACATATAAACTCCTATAGTTTAAAATGCTAAAACACAAAGTGAGGATTTGAAAATGCTGGCTGACTTGCAGTGTAGGTTTCTGAGTCAGCTTATTGTAATATAGTTAGGAGAAACATGGCCCCAAAATTCTAATAGAACTCAAATAAGGCTGCTGGTCACCTCTGTAAGAAACAGCGCTGCGAGAGCTTTGCACTAAGTTTTACTTGTGATAGTCATTGACTACCGTGAAACCACTCAAAACCTGAGGCAGAAGTCAGCATTATTTGCTAGATAGCTGTGGTCTAGAAAGTCACTGTTTTTGTAAAGGTAAAACCTCAGTGGTTGCTGTAATTCTTAAAGTCATTATTAAAGTACTAAATTTGGTCATTGGTTTCTGCAAGCTGTTGAAGCCAATGCTTTTAGCTCCAGAAAAGTTCTAAAATGACATATCAGGAACTGGATGAAATGCTTGCAGTCTTCAGAAGTGAAGTTACTGTGCAGATGTTACAGCAGTGCTGTAATTTTCATAGTCAATTACAGTGCACTCACCTACATAGGTAGTTAAAATTCGGTTGACTGAAGAAAAGTGTTATGAGAGTACAATTTTCTAAAACAAGTTATATCAAAGCAAATACTGAAATCTGCTATAAAGAAGCATCATTTAGCTGTGTGCAGAATTTGACATCCAATGCCTTTTCTGTCTGTTGTGTTCAAGGAAAGACAAGTTCTGTTCATAACTGAAAATCTCCAGGCAAGTCAGGTATAAGCATTATACCAACATTTTTGAAAGGAATGGATAGTTAATTACTTTGTATTTAGAATGGAATGTGATTGTGTTATAGATTTCAATAGGAACAAAAGGGAGAGTATCTAGTTAAAATGATAAGTAAATGGGGTCTATTCTCGGCCATGTCTGAGGTACCACTGAGTTGAACCACTGGTCACTGTGAAATTCCAATCAAAATGCAGATAAGTTTGGCATAAACATAATAAAGGGTTTCTGTGTTTCCAGAACTGTAAAGAAGACTTTAACTGATGAAGAGGCTGGAAACTATCAGTTTATTTTATGGCTAGGTTAGGTATTTCAAATCAAGTGAGTGGTGCTGCTTGTAACAAAGGATCTGCAAAGTGTGTTGTGTGACGTTGATATTCTGTGTTCAAGAAGTTCAGTGTCAACACAGCTGTGACTTACCACTTTTAGCAACCTTCTCAACTGGGAATTAGATAAAATACTTTTAATTTGGGCATGAAGTTGGGTGAGAGTACTGGGATGGGAGTATAATTTCAGATGCTATTAATTTTCATAAAATAACATTTGTGTGCTTTGTCTTGCCAGATACTCTACAATGCTTTTCCTCATTTCACGTGCCAGGCTGTTTTTATATTATCATTTCCTTCTCTGCTGTGTTTATCTTTTCTGAAAATGGTGAATGTAAGCTATTACTGACTGGGTGGGTGGCACACATTTTCACAGTAAGTTTTAAAACACAGAGCAAGCATTTTATTTGGGTTTTAAAAACCACTGAGAGAACTTAATGCAGCTGCTTTCATGGCATCAAAGTGAAACATGTAAAAATCTCACTTTCTATTCTAAATAACCTTAGGGCTGTTGAGTCAGATATTTCTGGGTTGACGTGTTTTGCACAGGAGTGACAGTGGCGTTGAGTATATATAGTAAATCTTAGTGTTTGACTGAATCTCTTCACTCTTTCATGAGCTTCACAGGGTACTCATCCTTAACAAAATGTCAAGTTAAAACATGTCACTTTGCCATAGTTGAAATTACTTACTTGTTTTTAATCAAAAAGCAACTCTTAATGGGCTGTTTTACTGTAGGCAGTAAGGAAAGGAGCTTTCCAGTTTAGCAGCAAGTAGTTCCTCTGACCCATTATTTGCTGTCATTTCTACTTCTCATCCAGCAATGTGAAGGAGGTTACATGATTAAAATCTGAGCATGCTGAATCAGGATGCTAGTGCTGCATATCCTACACCAAATAGAATTAATATTTTTAAGGAAAGCTGAGGCTTTTTTAAGGTATATCTTTCTTCGCCATTTAAGGGTAGCCCTGAGTTTCCTAGGAACTTTACTGTATCTGTGATATCTGTCAAGAGCAGGGGTGATACTGCTGATATTAAAGATTTGGGGTACAGTACTTCTTTGATTTTAGTTTTCCCAAACTCAAGATGAATTTAAGATGAGAGCCATATATTCAACACAATCCTTGGATCCTATCCTGTGAAGTAGAAGGCTTTCTTAACCTGTGGCAGTCAGATGCTCAAGCTGTACAAGTTCAGTGAATTTAGTTCGTATTCTTTTCAAGACTGAAATGGCTCTTCAATTTCTAGGCTAGCTAATAATCCTCCTCTTAACTATGCTGTACATATCGCAGATGGTGCTTGACAGACTAGTCAGTGTCTCAAAGGTCACCACAACACTATTAGCTAGATCACTATGCCCTTTGTTTCTTGAGGTTGCTTCTGCTACAGTACTTGTTTCTTGAAAAAATTATAGGAGTAAACTTTGGGGTTTGTTCTAAAAGGAAACCTTAACCACTTCTCTCCTCACCAACAAGTGCCTCAAATGTGGAATTGTTTGTTGACAGTGAAGTGCTCTGAAGTTTAGCATTCTGCTAATACAGGTATGATCGGTGGTCTAATTCAGTTCATTGCGGTTCTTTTGTATGAAGATGCAACACCGAGAATGACTGATATTTTAATTTTTTGTCATGGTTGCCTTTTAGAGCTTTTATTGTGTATTAAGAGCTTATTTCAGCACCTGACAAAGAGGAACATTTAAAGCCTTCGAGAAATGCTGGTGTCCAAAGCTGTATGTGTTCCTTCTGTGTAGTTTGAAAACACTGAAATGACTGAAGGGTGTTTTAAAAGCCAGTAGGAAAAAGTGAGGCCTTTAAACACCATTGTTGTTGCTTTATTGAAATATTTACAACCATAGTCGTAAAAATCTGCACACCTTTGTCATAGGTGCAAATACATACAATGAAAAGTCTTGTTTCTATTTTGGGTAATGCATGTTTAAGAATGTATTTTACAGCAAAAATTGCATTTCTTTTGCCTTGTAACTAAAAGTCTGCACTCGTGTGTTGTATTACTGAAGTAATATAACTTTACAAGGCCATGCTCAGATTTGGAGAGATAACTTGCAAATTCCAAAGCTACTTTTTTTTAATCTGAGACAAAGACACTTCCTGAGGCAAGTTCATCTATACTGTTAATATAACTCTCACAATTTTCTTGCTTAAAGTGATTGTGCAATGCCAGACCTCATTTTAAAGTTCTTTCACAATATATGACACACACATTGCTTTTTCTGTTACGTTTAAGAAGTCAGGTGAAAGTATGGTCTCATAGAATTGTCTCCTTGAAAATTTTGTAGTCGTTTGTACATTTTCAGTAATAGGTGTTCAGGTATGTAAATACTTCATTTTTTTTGGTGGGTAGTTTAATTCAAGTATTTTGAATGTCTTGTTTCCTTAGTTTCCTTTTTTCCTAATTTATTATCCTTCATACCAGCTAAAACTCCTTCTTTTATGCATTGTTGTAATTTGTTTTATTTTTATGTTAGCAGTAGGAATTGCATTCATCTGTCAGTCAACAAATACTCAGGAAAGACTTGAGCTCTTTATGGGATTTCCATTGGTTTTCAAATAGTTAAAACATTATTAGAATTTAACATTATATTGCAAAGTGAGCAGTACCAGCCCGGATGAAAGAAATTTCCCGTATAACAAAAATAAACTGAATACAATGGATGTCATTTCCAAACAGATGCACAAATGTTCTTTTGTAGTATATGATCTTTGTCATACTGGGAAGCACGCTGTAGAAGTGATTTTTTATTTACATGAAATATACATGGAAAAAATTTGCAAATTCATTTAGCTAGTAACTCTGTAAATATTTTTAAACTATTTTCCAGTGTAGGAAATTTCCATTTTAATTAGATTGCTACAGGTTAATAGAGGGATGGGAGAGATGCTGGAAGTTAATTTGTATCCAGGCAAACTCAGCTAATTTCTTATATCTTTATACTGCTGCATCTCCTTTTCCATCCTATTACTTCTAAATTCCAAGGTTCTAGGAATATCAAGAAAATACTTAATATTTCAAAAAATATTTGGTCTTCACACAACTATATGAATTGGCATTTCTTAGTGTCCTTGTCCCCACCCCCCGCCACACAGCTGTCACTAACAGAGGAAAAGGACTGGGGGGAGGGAATGAGGGAGCCCTGCTAAAATCGTGTCACGTAGCACTAATTCATCTGCTCTCATTAGAGTGAGCGAGGGACAGCAGTGATGGCCAAGAGCTGCACTCCACACATGACACACGAACAGTTTGGGGAATAGAAAATTGCTTTCTCAGGAAGCCCAGCCAATTAAGGACTTGACCATATTGAATGTCAAGTGTTAATTTAGGTTTTTCTTCATTTTCCCAGTAGTAATGCGGGTCCTGTGATGAGCAAATACATGTCAAGTAAAAGTTGATTGCATGAAGGACCTGGGTATTATATGTCACTGACAAGTCACAAATGTACTCTAGTCTTTTAACCCCTTAGGTGAGTCCAGAAAGGAGGGGAGGGGAGTAGCAGAGGGGGATTAAATGTACTATAATGATAAGAATAGATAGCTTATATTAGGGAGAAGTCTGGATGGGACAGACAGGATTAGAAATTTGTGTGAGATGCTAGGATGCAGACTTTCAGCAATCAGTGCACATATGTGGTACCTTTCTGGGTTATAATTAATAAACAGACATAAAGACCCCCTCAGGATTCTTTAGGGTTTTAAACAAGCCTATGAAGCATGCATGTTATATCCTTCATAAGGTTTCATGCAAGGAGAAGGGAAAGAGGTGCACAGTGCCAAAAATATGAAGTGCTCCTTAAGGGGTTTCTGTTTTGAAAGAAAATAATTTTGCATACTTCATAGAAAAGAAAATATGTATTTCCAAGGTCTTTGTTTTTAAAAAAATAACCGTAAAGAAAAGACAAAGCCCCCATGCGAGAGAATGAAATTATGAAACATTTTTCTGTCAAAACTAGATTTATTTTCTAGGTTGTATGTTTCTCCAGGTTAATTTCACAATCATCAGAAACCCCCTGAAAGGCCACCTGCCCTCATCTTATGTGTACCTGCCTCTGCTAGGGAAGCAGGGGATGGCAAAGGCAGTAGTACTGAAGTCCATTTAAGTGAAGTAGCATTTCCTTTTACTAGATGTGGATACTTATGTATCATCTATAGCATCTAATTTCCATTCATCAGCATATTATTTACATATGAATGTTCTGAAAATAAGAGAGTGTCTGTTTCTATTGCAATTATATAATTGACAAAAAAAATTTCCTACAACAATATAGGTGTTGTGTAGTACAAATACAAGGAAATGTAAATGGCAATTATGCAAGCACCTAGAAAGTTGTCCATGGCTATTTAATTTAATGTGAAATGGTAAAAGCCACTCATGCTTTCCAGGAATTTTCAGAAATTATTTTCTCGTCCTGAATTTTGTTTTGTTTGTTAATTTCTAACCCACAGATGGGTAACTGTTTGAAACTGGTCAGAAAGCACTGTATCTTTGTGTTAAATATTACTGAGCTGATCCTAATTAGTACATGCTATCCCTATTACTCCTTTGGATTTTGCTTCTCTGCATTATGATGAAGATATTTAGGTGGCAAGGTGCACTGCCACTGTCTATGATGTATATGTTCAATAGACATAAACCAGACTTCATTCTCATGCAGGTAGCTTGACACTTTAAATTAATGCAAAGTTAACCAATAAATATATAACCAAAAAAGAAATAAATTTTGAAACAGACATCTTTTCCAAACAAAAGCAGTTTAGGTTTGATCTGTGTTTTCTGGACTGACATTCACTTCTCTATGCATATGAAATGGTGCTGTCTATGTAATTGAAACAAACATATCTTTGTTAAGAAACAGTTTCAAGAATCTGACCTCAAGACAATCAGTAATACTTCTCTTATGACAGTTCCACTTCAAGTTTGCATCGCAACTCCTTATACATACATGCCATCTCAAAATAAACCCAACTTACTTCTCCCTCCCCAGCCTCCTCTCCTTTGTATTTCAGTAGGTAGCATCTGTAGATCTCAGCTGGCATTTAGAACGGCATTTTAATCGTAGCAGCTTCTCTTCTGCTAGGTGTGCAGAGGGATTTTGCCAAGTTTCCTTAAACTAAATTCCGATGATGGCATCTCAGGTTGCTGATTCAAGATTTTGCTGCTCTGTGGTGTCACTTTTGACGGATGGTACCTAATGCAATCAGCCACCACTAAGGCAAGCCCTTCGTTTGACCAAAGGGTCCAAAGGAAAAAAAAAAGGGAAAAAGAAAAAAACCCCTCCAGCCGTCCACCCAACAACAAAATAGGGCAGACTGTTTCTGAATCGCTATTTCCCAATGCTTTAGCAGAAGATGCCTCCCTTTGCGCATGTTTTTGATAAATTTAAGAAGTCAAATCACTGACACAGATGGATAATCCAAGTGTATAGGGTGAAGAGTTATAAATTAACACATTATTCCCTCTTAATGCGAAATACTTGAGAATGCATTTTCTCAGTCCCCTGACATCTACCCAGTGAGGGCTCGCATTGTACTTTTCAAGTGGCATTGATTTGTTAAAGCGCTGAATTAGCATCTCAGGCCAGCTGCCTGTTCCACTGTTGTGTTGTTGGGTTCATTCTCTTTCTCTCTGCCTTGCTTCCCGCTGCCTTGGCCACACACAGGGCTTCAGCCTGCTTACCCCAGCTTTTCCCCTCTGTTATTTTAGCTAATCCACACTCGCCAAATGTGCCTTGCAGTGCTGAGTAAATTAACATATTTCTCATTGAGTAAAGCTGATAATATTCACTTGTGTGTATATTCATGTGCGTGTGTGTGTAATATTTTTGGTTGGACTGGGGAATGAATAAGCGGGGGGCAGAAGGGAGAAGGCTGCAAGGATGAATGTATGCATTTACCATCTTCATTCTCTATTGAAGTTACACATTGTTCTTTTATTTAATTTGTGTTGTGACGAGGTCTTCTGCAGCAACTGAGTCAAAGGGAAAAGAGAGAAGAAGTAATATATGTCAAGTCAGAAAAAGTATTGAAATGCAATATTAAACTGCATACCTTAGGTCTGAATTTAAGAGTCTCTATTACTTTGTCTGGTTGAACATTAGTGAATGCCTTCTTGGATGTAAAGGCAGTTTGTGCTTACATGTTTGTATTGAAATTCATTATTTATAACTGTGAGGTTTTTTATTCTGATTGTAATTATCTGGTTAAAAGACTTTCTTTCCTATCCTTTATTTCCTCTCTCAGCCTGTCCCTATTACTGCTGCCTTGCTATTCACTTTCAATATTTTCAGTGCAACTTCCATTTTTTATTTCTTATGGTGGCACCTGATATGTAGCTTTGCCCTAACTGACTAAAGTACACTAGTAGTATGTATATTGCAGTAATGAAGATTATGTACATTAAATTAAAATTATATTTCATTTAAGGTGGCTAATAAAATGCTCATATTTTCATCTGTGGTTCCTTGGCATAGATGAATGAGACTTCTAGAGTTGAGTAGTGAAATGACATTCTTGCATACTACACATTCATTATTCCTGCACTATTTTGATTATCTTTTCCTTAGCATTGTTTCCTGTGCGAGTTTAAGGTAATTTTCTTCCCAAGCAATGCTTCTGACAATGGAAATTTCAGGAATAATCAACAGAAATTTTCCTTTCTGTCTTTTATAGCATGAAAAATTCTGTTGTTTGGGATACAGTGCTTCTGGAAAACATTTTCTTCTTGCAGGGGAATAAAGTGATACATTTTTCTAGGCATTGGAAACAATGTGAGCTGGTTTGAAATCTCTGATTCATGAGTAAGATCCGTGTGGGTCACCTATTTTGTTAATATCTACTAGCATAATCTTTTAATAATTGCATAATATTTATACTAATTAGGGGCCAAGTTTTGTAAATTTTAGTCACCATTAACACAATGAGACATTTCAACTGCATGAAAGTGTGGGTTATGTTTGTTGCCTATTTAGATTTTACCTTTTTAAAGGTTATGCATCTACTGAGCTTCCAACACAGTCAAACCAGGGTATTTGCTATTTGTAAAATGTATATCAGTTTTCGAATATAAAGTAAAAATTGTTCTTTGTCTTGAGATGCCTACATTCAAAACCTAAACTCAAAAGACAAAGATTAAGATAATGCCCTGTCTAAGTAATCAGTCCAGAATCCATAGAGTTATTTTCTGGTGGATAGTGGTATTAGATTTGTGGCTTCGTAGAGGTGAGCGGATTAAACAACTATTGTCTTTTAACTGTGCTGTCAGACGTGAACTGAAACCACCAATAGAATAGAAACAGAAGACACTAGGTCTTCCTAGTGTTTTCTCAGTACTATGTTTTTACTTTCTCCAGAGTAAAGTGCAGTGCTGGCATTGCCACTGTAACTTCGTGCAACTTTCAGAGGACGAACCAAGTGTGCCCTGCTGTATTAACTTCATGTAAACCCAAGATGCTGGGCTGAAGTGCACATTATGGATACAGATACATTTATTTGTTTTTTTTTTTAGGGAAAGAGGGTCTCTGCAGTATTGGAGACTGGTTTAATGGTGCAAGCAGTACACTCATCTTAGGGACCCAGCAAAAATTAAATGCTGTGTAAGTGTTCTCAGAGCACTTAGTGTCAGATAAGGCATAATTCATGGTGGTTTTGGCAGAAGCTGCTGGATGATGTTTGAAGAAAGGGTGAAATAAGAGTAAAGATCTACAAAAGGACTAATGAAGAAGTGACCAACTAGAAATAAAGCTACTCACAATAGTCATACCGAAAGTTGAAAGAGATCAGTCTCTCCTTCATTGTCCCAATTTCACTTCAAATCTGTAACATCTGTTCTTTCATATCTGGAATGTCATATTTCATATAATGGATTATATTAAAGCTTTTAGAAGTATACATGCCATCTTGCTATAGAAAAAAGTAAGGTATTTGGCATTTGCAGCAACAACAGATCTTAAGCAGGCTCTTTCTTGAGGCTGAGGAGCAGTGTCCTGATTGCAATTTCCCATCTTCACTAAGATTACTCTTTGCACTGGTCGAATTGAAACCTCAGTTGGTGGTAGAAAGCTCATGCCTTCTATTGTCATATAAGAAATCTACACAGTCTTGTCAGACTTTAAAATTCAATAGGAACACAATATAGGAACAAGAAAATCTGTAGAATGGACTATGACTGTAGATAATCTGACTATAAACAAGGACAGAGTGGTCATTCCATTTAATTAAAAAAATAAAAATAATTGCAGTTTATAACAAAGACTTCTATTCAGTCTTGTTTTTATTTTTATGAGAGACACATTAGAAGCTGGACTTAAATAGAGTGAGTAAGATACATGCATTTGACTGGAGGTTCGTATCTATATATATATATATATATATATATGTGTGTGTGTGTGTGTATGTGTGTGTTCCACATGTGTAGGAGTAAAAAACCAACACCATGAACCTCTTCTGCCCCATTTTCAAATTATCTGAAAGCACTTTAAGGAAAAGAAAATAGTGTTATATAAATCTGTGTCATAGGACTTTATTTCTTGGGGAAGCTGGCACCCAAATAGAGATTTAAGTTACTTTCTTGAGTACTATGGCAAAGCAGAAACTGAATTTTTACATGACACACATGTTTGTAGCCAAAGGGACTGATTTTCTTTGTAGAGAATTTAGTATGAGGTATAGCTAGGGCTCCACAATTATTGCTAGGGCTCCACAAGAGCCCAGAAGCTAGGGCTCTTCTGTTATTTAATGTATTTGTGCATCATTTTTTGCCAAAGATGCCAGGATCACTAAGAGTACCCAGTAAGAGGAACAGTTCATAACTATTGCTGCTAAATAAGAAAAAATTGTGAATGACAGGTTGAACTGCAGCTCCTTTGTCAGACTGTTGTCTACATTTTAGTCTTTGCACTCCACAGACCTCTTTTCAGTAACAGTGATTCTGCACCTGCCTTCTGAAATGAATGTCAGCAGTGTCAGGCCATGATCTGGTTCCACAACCCTTAGTGATTTGAAATAGATGCAGGCATGCATATTGACTAAGTTTTCAGGTTGAGACCCTGATCTAATGTCATGATGGAAGGACGAAAGAAGGGAGTGCTGGTGGCCAGGCTTCAGATTAAGAGTCTTTCATATGAACTGCCTAATTTCCTGAAAACACTGTCTGAATATCTGTGTGGCAGTCAAAGTGTAGTTGATGGAAATAGCAGAGTTCATGTAGCAGTCTTTCTGTGCCCAATTTCCCTACCCAGTGCAGGCAGCCATTTTCTACCATGTCAAGTAAAGGCGAGTTACTTCCAGAGTTATGCATTTGTATGAATGTTTCTACTAATTTTGCCTGGGAAGAAGTCTGTTTTCAACCCCTTGGGAAGGCTTCCATGCAGATGGTGATGTGGGAGCCCCCAGAGCCAGGCCCTGGCAACCAAATAAGCTGCTTCTTCCAGGTCTTTGGAGGAACAGAAGAGTTGTACTAGTTTGATACCTCAGCATCCAAGCCCTATGAACTCAGTAGAAGACTGTCATTTCAGATGCTTCTCCAGAGATACAGGAACCTGAACAAGCAGCCAGAAAACTTTAAGCTGAAGATGTGAATTCACTCATTTGCTGCCTTTTCAGGACTCTGCAGCTGTCTCCTCTGGCACTAGCCCCTGCATGAATTCCAAATCCTAAATAGCAAAAGATTATTATTGTCATGGAGGAGGAGTCAGACAGGCACCCAGATGTTAATTCTCTTGCAACTTCCATTGCATTTTTGTTGGTGCTAAATGTCCATCCTCCATCAAGGCATTAATGTGATTTATATTTCTCAGAGATACTACCTTGGCTTTTCAATTCCAAGGAGTGCATTCTCTTTCTTCAGACCACTATCTTACTTTCTGTGGTTTTCTGCCAAACTCCCAATAGTCCAGGCATCCTCCCTCAGAAAAATGGTTGATTTTTTTTCCCCTTAATAGCTCTGCTTCCCCACATGTTCTATATGGGCAGAATTCTGATGGGCAGGGTTGATTTTCTAATATTCTAATACCTCTTTTCTACCCTGTCAGTAGATTAAATGTTAGTGGAGCACAGATATTTCAAGGCCTTTAGCACCTGCTTGTTACTTTCATCCATTCTATGATCCAAGGATTCACTGATTAACCTAAAGAAACCATAGTATATAACATGAAAGACCACTGTTCCTGAATCGAACTTTAAGAATATGTCAGGATTGCAGAGTGTTTTCTTTCTCAGTGGAAGGGACTGGGATTATTTGGAACAGTTTGAACCAAACCTTTTGTGATACTTGTGATGGTAAGTATGGTAAGATTCTTGGTATGCTGAGAAAGTGTGTACACAATGGATACATTTGATGATCTTTCTACAGAGAGGAGCTTCAGTAGAGATTTTCCATCTTTCCCAGATGGACACTTTGTCACCTGTCAAAAATAGTGCAATGAAGAACCAAGGATTCACTTTTTTTTCTATCCTGCATCATGCTAATTTTAACTCCTTGAGAATATTGAGGGACCTGAAAAAAATAATATGGTGCCTCATTAGTATCTTTCTAAACATTTTGTTTTGTTTTGGCTAGCCTAATGGCTTCTTGGCACTTCCTTGTATTACTTCATGGTGTCTAGAAGGTCAAGAATAAATAAACCACTCTTAAAATAGCAAAAGCAACTAATTCTGTAATTATACTTAAGTTGCATCAGTTCAGTCCATGAGAGTGTCTGCCTGAAGTGAAGGCAAGAATGTATGACTGAAACTCTTAAGGTATTATCACCACCCATAGATGTTCTCAGCTATGCCCTAGAGAGCCATCAGCTTGTGCAGTGTATATGTTCTTAAATTTTTGTTGCGTACAGATGTTGATATGAAAAAGAGTTCTTGCTTCAGTAGCTGCAGACAGACAATTTTTGCATCTTTACTCAGAATTAAATTGTATTTTTCAACCCCGCAGCCCTGAAAGACCTCTTGATCCCTCTGCTGCATAGCTATGTTCTCTCCATCTGTAGTCTACATGCTCCTTGAGATTTGTGTCTAAGCTGCCTGTGAAAGATAATTAAGAGAGGCAGATCATATATCCTAGAGAGCAGTCTGTATCTGTTTATTTTGCAAAGGTGCCCATTTCACCGTAAGAGCATTTTAGGCATCCATAGGAAAAAATTAAGGTTCAGTACTGGTACTCTAAATTACCTGAGTATATATTACAACCAAGTTTCAGAGACAGTTTTGTCACAAGAGAAATCTAAACTCTACTACTTCTCAAGTAAATTTTACTCCAAAGTGTAGTGTAAGCATTGGTTGTTTTCCTTCTCTTTTGAATGGATATGATACAACAGAACTGTATGAAACAGGGGTAAATCTGGTCTACTATCTACCCATTACCCTCCTTTCTTTGAATGGATATAATAAAATAAGGCAGTCCCTCTAGCTGACTAGTCTGTGCTATAGTGAACTGTTAACAGAATAATTTGATGGAAGAGCAGGGATTTTTCTTTTGGGTGAAAGACCATTAGGAAAGACTTGATAGAGCTGTACAAAGCAGAATTTAGTAGAAATTAGTAGGTGCTCATTATCAGAAGAGCTGCATGAGAAGAAACCTTGTTAAATGAGAAGTAATTATAAGCACAGACAGGTCATATTGAGCACTAGAAATCCACGGCTACATACATATATTTGAGGTTGCAGGCATAGGTTTGTGGAGTCTACAGCCTTCTGCATAAACGCTGAATACACTTATTCTAGGCAAAGTTAAAAGTAGGCCCTTTAAAATGATGGCAGATCTTTTATAGTTAATGGGTTTGGGTCATTTAGCTGCTGAAAATTTTCTGAAATGCAAGAGTGTACCTCTAAAATCTAGGAGATTTCTAAAGAAAGCCAGATTTTTCAGTTTCTGAGAACTCTGTGTTCTGAGTCACTATTATCATCCATAGACTAAATTTAAAGTGTTGTTTACCTTCAGCTGGGGAACAGCTTTGATTGCATATATGCTGGCATATCTTTTGTCTTTGCTTAAAATGCAATTCCTCATGCTGAACATTTACATATTCATGGTAAACATAAAGTAAACTTGACTATGTACAGCCAAGCATATTGGAAAATATTTCGCATGTGTAAGGAAGCACTTCTTTTACTTCCATATTGCCTAACACAAATACTAATTGTAATTTAAATGAAGAGTCAAAATTATTTGCCATAACCAGAAGGAAATTCTGCAGACACCAGAACAGTATTTGCAAAGCTGCAGCTTTTCTCCCTAAATTATCTCCACATCATGCCATAAACTAATCCATAACATGGTGGAGATCATAAGAAGTCTGTTCTGTGGACAATCTAGCATATGTTTGTCCAACACTGGATTTCTTTCTGTGAAGTGTGTGATACTAACCACTGTTCACTGTGGTTGCTTTGGCGTTTATAAAATCTCTGATGTTCTAGAAAACAACGAATCAAGCTTGAATTTCCTATAAACATACAGTTTAGTCAGACAAACCTGGAGTCAAGAGGAACTGCTGCTTTCTTTTGCATTCTGGAAACATGATTCTCAATGGAAAAAAATCACAGAAAAATTATTTTAAATGCCAATGACACAAGGCATTCTTCATCAGCAAAGCTGTTAATCTGTTGTGCGGCACTTAGATGTTGTGAATTGATGGAATATCTTTCTAACCTGTGTTTATTTCCCCTGACCTCTGGGTGATTACAAGGGGAGATAAGGTTCCAGATGTTATGATGTAGGAATGAGATACTATCTAACTAAAGCATATCTCCTGGGCCTTCAGATGTGGTAACCACTTTCTCTTCCTCCTCCTCATCTATCTGCATCCTATACTTGGTGCACAAATGGTCATGTCTAATTCCCTTTGTAAGCTCCTTGGGCAGAGGGACCTATCCTCTTGGGTCATTCTGTAAAGCATCTGTGGAACCACAATGGCATGTCGATAATTATGATAACACTATAATCAGTCACCAGGGAGTGCTAGTCAACTCTCATGAGTTACAATCAATGCTGTGTACTGCAGCACTAGGAATGCTTTTATCTCCTAATTTGATTTACAGACATCTGTAATAAGGGACAGACACCTGCATAAGGGACATAACAAGGACACATGGTACCCATGGTATCTGTTCCCTTTTTAGTGTAAGTGCCAAAATAGCTAAAGGTATAGTTCCAGTTTTTTGAAAAGGTTTCCTTGCTTATTTGTTCAGTGCACTCTGTCCACTTAAATCAAAGGTAGTTCAACTGCAGAGGAATTAAAGTGAGTAGTAAAGAAGGGCAAGAAGCACCAAAATGCTTTTTGGTAAAGTTGTCTCTGCTGCTTGTCACTCAGAACACAACAAAGAAGTAAATTCAGCTCTTAGAGATCTGTGCTCACAGTTTCAAAAATCAAAATGACAGGTAAACACTTCTCGAGTATCACTCTGGTGCATTACAGTTTTTGCAGCAATCCTGTCATTACACAAAAGCACTAAGAGAGGGCAAATGAGACACTCAGTGTTTTCCTACTGCCATCAGCATTCTTTGTAAATCATCAAGGAAACGCTTCTGTCTTTTCGTCCCCTTTTCTTTAATTACCAAAAAAAAAAAANAAAAAAAAAAAAAAAAAAAAAAAAAAGCCACTAAAATACGAGTGTTCTGGTAGCTTTGGTAACTAGTCCCCTAAGCAAACTGTTCTTTCAGTAATCACAACCTAATTACCACTGGCAATTGGAAAGGTTGGGTTTGGTTTTTTGTTGTTTTATTTCTTTTTTTCCTTAGATGGGGGAGGGTGTATAGTTGCTGAAAGGCCTTTGGATTTAAACAGAAGACAGTCAACAGTAACAATAGTGTATATGTTTAAAAAAACTGCTGGAAAATGTAGAAAAAGAAGAGGGGGGGAAACAGCCACCCTCTGGCAGATGATCAAGTGCGTGTTGAGACAGAGCAGCAAGTCAGTGAAAGGCAGGAGTTGCCTGCTCAGTGTTGTGACTCTGCAGAAGTCCTGAAGTGACACATGCATCACAGGGCTGTCACAGTGCTGACACAGGCCAGGGGTCATGGTTAAGAGCTGGGTGTTGCTGGATAAGGCTGAGGAAGCAGAGGTGGCCCCTCTGTGCTCTGTGTGTGGGTCTGTGTACTCCTTTCCCGTCAACGCTGGCCCAAGCACAGCCAAAAAAGCGGTTCCTTGGCAGGGCTTAATGGCAGGATGATGTAGTCTGTTGTGACTAGTGCATTCCTTTCAGGTTAAACTAGGGAAATGGCATTGTGTTAAAATTCCAAGTCGCATGAATGTTTTATTGCCACAAGTGCATTCAGGCCTCAAGGGGAGTGTGTGTGGTGGGGAAAGGAGGAGGGAGGGTGACTTAGTGACTCGAGAACTATCAGAAGAGCACTTCCCCTGGAAAATTTTACCCGGCAGCACGAAGCTTACAGGCTGCAATAGTCACTTAGACAGGTTTCGCTTTTCCTAAGCTGCGGCTGTTTAAAATCTCTCAGTCCAGACAATTAGCAGCTGAAGAAAATATGACAAGACACACGCAAAGAGGTTGGGAGGTAGAGGGAAAGGAATGCACAGGGAGGGAGCTGGGTTGCCTTCTGTAAACTGCCAGACCTCTCCCCCGTCCCCCTCCTGCTCTGCTGCCCCAGCCCATGGCCTGGGACAAGGGGGGGAGGGTTTTTCCCCTCCTTGTCTGCTGATGGCCAGGAATGATCTGTTAACTGTACACTCCTGGCTGGGAGGCCAAAGCAGCTCATGGTACTGTATGTTACCATTACTACTCCCTCATTCCTTTTTACATTTTTTAAACATCTCTTTGTATTAATGGTTGTCATGACTCAGGAGGATTTAATTTTAGACTGCAAAAAGACTAAATAACAAAACTTAACAACACTGCACATTTGTGAGATTTTATTTCTTTAAGGGAATAAGCTTATCCTTCCAACTGGCATTAGTTGTTGTAATAACTTTTAAGCAAAATTTAAACAAGACTGTTTAGTAGAGCAAGAATAGGCAATTTGGAACAACAGCCGTGCAGATACAGTCCTTGGAAAGAAACTTTGTTTTGAGTCTACTAGATTTTTTCAGTGTCTCTGTGTTTTTATATGGTCTCAGGCCACTCAAGTCATATGCCATGTGTGATTTTTAAATGATTTTTAAAAATAAATTACTGTGAAGTCTTCAGTTCAGAGCTCTTTGTGGTGTAAAATTATAATATATCTAATACTATAATTGTTTTTAGGTACATATTACTGGTGATCAGTGTGAAAGTGTGTGTGGATAAGTACATGGAAGTGTAGTTGGGACCTCTGTGACATTTGTGGGTTATCTTGATCTCTAAAAATCAGACTATTTTTATAAAATTTAGACACCTGTGTTTGGACAATTTTGTCATGGAATTTGTGCACATGTGTACACACATAAGCCAACTCACTTAGGCTTTTTACATGTACTCTTGTGAAGTTGCTGAAGTCAAAGAAGCAGCAAGGATGTAAATGAAGACTGATTAGGTCTCTCATGTGAGACCTAATGCTCTATATATTTATATGTTATATCTTTATCTAAACATCTTAGTCAGGGTGCAAAAATGTTGCTGTATGCATATTTGTGTTTACAGAATAAATGACACTTACAAGTGATGTGACAGATTTTGGTTTTGCAAGTGAGAAATGGTCACAGAGATCATAGAGAAGATTTAGTGTCTTGCAGTCGTTTGCAATAACCATGTCACTTCAAAGGTTATCTATGGTCTTAAGTTTATTGTTGCTCATGTTAACATTTTTTACTGCTAGATGGTTTCCTTTCTTGCAAGTATTTATTCAGGCCATGTATTATATAGATATATATTTGATTTCTGAATGATATGCTATCAGTGATATCAAACTTTGTACACAAGAGTAAATAAAAACTGATGATGCTTAATACTGACAGTTTAGCATGGAAAGTAGTGAAAGTAAGCCCATGGTACTTAAAATAAGAAAAAATTTAATGAAAAAAATAAGTGGAACTTATTCTGTCTTATGTAAGTATGTACATAGCCCCTCTGTATACTTATGAGTGTGTTTGCATATGTAATTTTTTACTGATGTACTGATGTACAATTTACTCTTTCTGAATTTTGAAGTGTAGCACACCTTAGCAGCAAAGAGAAATACTTGACTTGTTTGAAATGTTTTACATTATGGAGCAGATGCACACACTATAATTTCTCATTTGTCCGTGTATCTGCCAGAAAATGCAGTTATACTGGACATTTCTCCTTTCAAGAATGTAGCACTAGGAAAGAAAAGAAATCCCCAAGCAACCTGTAATAAACCATATCCTGTGTTATGTATTGCATAACAGCTGTTAGGATATCTGTATTTGGCTTTATGCTTTAATTCTTTTGTTTGCATAAAATGAGATAGTTTTATCAATTAAAGATGTTAATCTGATTAGTTCCCATTTATGAAGGTTTACTAGTGGTGTTTTTAAACAGTTAAATTGACAAGGCTTATGAAGGATTATAAACTCAACAAGCAGTGAGCCATAAAGGAAAAGAATGATTTATAGACAGAATAATTACTTCAAATTTCAGAAAGCCTCATTAACACCTTTCATAAATTCTAAGCAATACGCATTTCAAATGTATTAGAAGTTTCGAACTATATTCAGTACAAACTCACTAAGAGTTTGCACATGATGGCCTGCAAATGAAAATTTTAAAATTACTCTTATTCAAGATATGTGGTCAGTGATCTATGATCCTATAATGTATGTAAATATATTTATACTTCTACTTGAAAATGTTAAAAATAATTTCCCAAGTCAATTGCAGTAAATTGTAACACATTTCTGAAAACTGTGATGAAGAAAATTTTGGCAATTCCCTGCAATCAGATTTCATGTATCATTCTGGAAAGAGGTAATTTGACAAAAGGTCAAATTTACCTACAAGTCTGATGTCAAAATAAAATAAAGTTTTTTTGTTATTTTTAAAACAGAAGGTGCATTTTGTCTGTATGCGTAGCAATGTGAAAGTACAACTAACTTTCTACTCAAATCAGAGCTAGCACTACATTCCTTTTGCAGTCCCTTGTCTCAAGGTGCAAAAAGGTAGAGAACCACTTTAGTTTCAGTGTCGTATTATAAAGAAAATAATGCGCAATACACAGTGGTTGGGAGTTTCAGAGAATGCTAAGCATTCTTTGCTAAGCATGTTTTTGATTTCACAAAACAGCAATACTGGTGTAAAAATGAGGTCATTAAAAATAATACGTGTAACATGAATATTTTTGCCTTTTGATACTTTGAAATATGCTGAGTTCAGACTTTTATAGCTTGGTTTGCAAATATAAAGTAGAAATTAACCCTGTATTTAACTCTGATGCTTCCAGTAGTTGGGTCTTCCTCCCCCTGCCCTGTCACATCCTCTCCCTCCAAAAAAACCAAACCAAAAACCCAACCAAAAAAAAAAGGTAATTTGAGAAACATACATGTATGTACACGTATGTATACCTAGCATATATCTATATACACACATCGCTATACACATCTCTAAGGTCTGTACATCCAGGTACATGCTCATCTAATTATGCTACTGTAAGCTTTAATGTAGACTTGTTTAGGCCAGTTTAAATTTCGCTATAACTACATTGAACTAAACCAGTAATTCAATGAACAATGACTCAGAATATGATCTGGTCTTATAAGTCTGTTGAGTCACACAAATTAACTCCATCTACTTACCACAACAAATGCGAAGTAAAACATGTGAGCAAAACCCCTCTGTCACAGAACTTTAATTGTCCACATTTTATCTCAGGTTTACAGTGGGTGATAAATGCACATGCATTTGGGTATCGTTGTTAAGGTGAGATGCAACGATTCTTTAAACCATGATAATGTGTATGAACTCAAAACTAGCTTTATGTTAATGTTAGTAGATCTTATTTAAATACATCTACATTATGGTTTTGAACTACTGTAATGATCCATTTCTAGATGAATTCTTGTATTTTGATGCAACCTTCCTAATAAAGACAGACCTTGAAAGGTGATAACTTATATTAACTTATAATTCTTAAAAAGATTCTTATTTGTAATAATAAGAAAACTTAAATTGTCATTTTGAGCGTTTTTTCATAAAGAGTCTTGAGATATCATTTGAGGATGAATTTTTATCTCTCTCATGTTTGTGGTGTGCATACCATGTCAAGACAAGTTAATCAAAAGAAAAAGGTCTTGAAGGCATGAAACTGAATATTACCAGTTGTGCAGTTAGTCCTTTCTGTGGGACTTTAAGTCCAGTCTTCATATAGCATGTTCTCATGTGACAGTCAGTAGTAGCTGAATTTAAAAAAAAAAATTAAAAATCAGTGACTTCTTATCACTTACAAAGATTTTTTTTCATGATTACATCGCTGTTAGAAATGTAGATTGAGGCTTTTTGTGTTTTCAGTATCTTCTTTGACATTTAGGTTAAAGTCCTCGCAGCTGTTTTAGAATGTCAAAGAATTGCATTTTTTTTCCATATAGCTCAACCCCTTGAACAATCTATAGCTTTAAAGACTGTTATGTAAATAATTCTTGTTAACAAGTTCTTTCAAGGCCAAATTTGAAAAAAAAAATTTGGGTATTTGGGCTATGAATAAGCAAAGCATTTAGGCATAGAGTGATGTTTCATATGTTTACACTTACATACTTGGCTGATATATGTAGTCTGAATTAGGAAAGAAAATGAAAAATAGACAAAGAAATATGTACATGTATCTACGGGAAAAGTTTCACAGAAAGGTACATAAGTGATTTGTTGTTTCATTGTTGACTTTGTAGCAATATTGTTAGTTTGTTAGCTTAATTAATTAAAGAATTTACTGTCTGACTGTGCTTGCAAAAATCAGTGGCAAAATCAGACAGTTGTAAGGCCCAGAAAAAAAAATGTAAACTGGAGCAAGCACATATGCTTTAATTTCTTTTCACTCTATTTGTTCTTAACTCATTCAGGAAAAAAATATTAAAAATGGCTTGTAGGTATCAGGTATTTAGAATCTTGTGAAGATAAAATTCCCACAGTAGTTTTTGAAAGTTTTCTACTCTTGCCTTATAGAATTGTTTCCAAAATTACCTTAGAATGTAGACTGTTTGCTAGTGGATAATTTAGTTATTTTTGGCCTGTTTCAAGTTTTTTTCTTGAATTTTTAGGTAAGCAAATAAAATAAAGCATTTTTAGATCTCCGCAGAGGACAGTGTGGACCCATGGGCAGACCTAGTGGTATCTTTCATTTGAGCAGTATATTTTCAGCAGATTGCTCCTCTACTTTCTTAGACTTGGCCATGAAGTGGAAGACAGAAATACACACCTCTGCATCTTCTGAATGTGGACGAGGCTTGAACTTCCTTGGCACTACAGCTGACAAACTATTGAGGCCACTTTCAGACACTACTTTTTACTTGCACAACCCCTGACACCCACACCTGTTATATTAAATGGCCTGTAAAAACATGTTTAAAATAAATAAATAGGATTCTCCAGGGAGTAGGATGTCTTTAACAAAGAGAGAGAAGCCAGCAGACAGGTTGTTCATTCCTTACAGGGAAATTGAAGAAGGGCAATAAAATGCTTAGAAATAAATTCATGTAGTTCTTGTTTTGATTTGCACGTGAGATGGTTTTTCACTGCAGAAATGTTGCATAAACACTGCCACTTGATTAGTGTTATTTGTGGTGGGATGAGCAGGGGTAAGGACAATAAAACATGTGCCAAGTTGTGCTGATTTACAGAGTAATGCATACTCCTCCCTTTTATATGTCTAGTATTATCTAAAGGAATAAATTGCATGTTAAAAGACTTAGGATATTAATATTTAGCTTATTTATTTAGCTAGTCTTCCTCTTCTTTCTGACAGACCATGGATGCTTGCCTCAGTCTGACATTGAGTTGATTGACTGGCACAGAAATGGGAGCCACCATATCATGCTTTTACAAGTGTAAATTACTAGCCTCTTTCAGTTCCAATACTTTTATTTGGAAGCACTTTATCAGCCTTCAAGAATTTTAATTGAAAAGACCTATGTGTAGAGCTTAGAATGACAGAAATATAGGAGAAATAGAAATACAGAAAATAAGGAAGAGAAATCCAGTCTAACATCTAATGGGAAGATTCTGCATAATGCTCAAAAAAAAAAAAAAGAAAAGAAAGAGCTGCTGGATGTACTGTTTTTTGGAAAATTTTACTGCACTTCTTTTCCATCCAATAGTATATCATCTCCTCAGCCTTTTCAGGTGTCCCATTAAATTTTGACCAAGTATATGATGAAAATTTTAGAAAGAATCCATTGCAAAGTGGGAGTAAAATACTTCTCTTTTTAGGCCTTGAAAAGTTTCTATAACAGAGAAGGAAGAGCTTTTATATTAATGGCCATATTTGGTAACCAAGATGTGTATTGGCAATGTTCTTATTTCTCATAGAGCAAGTAACGTTCACTCTCTTTTCTTCCTCCATTATCTACAACCACATCAATTCCTCATGCCTGTAGGCTAAACTACCTTAATTTATTGATCTTGCTCTAAAGACTGTATTTTCATATTCTGTCACTAATAACTTGTTGATTTAATGTTAGGATTTTACTGATATGCTGCCTATTTCTTAGAAAGATGCACCAGGAAGGAAGTTGGGTAATCTACTGAATTTTCTTCCAAAATATGCTTTCAATTGTTGATGACGTTTTGTAACATTTTATATGACAGTAACATGTAAAATAATTGCATATTTGGAACCAGCTGGAAGTATGGCCTTTGATAACATATTTTTCACAACAGTATCTCTTGAATCAAAGATTTTTTTGTCTCCATGCTTTGTCTCATGGGATTTTCCTCTTCCTCCAGGCAGCAACTACTGTTGCAATTTTCTGTTACTGATGAAAACATGGTATCGTGTATTCAATATCTCTCCATCTGAGTCATTAGCGTGTGGATATGCAAAGTGTCACTACATGACTGGGTGAAATGGTATTCCTGCCAAAGTCCTTAAGCCTTAACTATAGCTGTACCTGAGTTCCTTGGTCTGCACAGGTGCCTTCTCTGACTGTGTGTCTTAAATGTCAGAACTGAAGTAAATGCTGCAAGCTTTGTCTTCTGCTTCAGAAATCCTCTTCTTGAATTTTTTATGTGCTGCTCCTGTGAGTGTATGGACCATTTGCTGATTCATCCTTGCATTTGCTCTGTATTTCTGAAGGCATGCCTGTCTGTCAAGGGTTCTGTTGGTGCTAATGAGCCACAGCAGAACCTTTCAATGAAGGAAGAACCCCACAAGCATCAACCTGCAGTCTAGCATGGTTTAGGTATAGAATAAAAATTTTTATAGGAAAAGGACAGAAATTGCCTTTATGAAATAGGGAAAAGTATTGAAAAGAACACTGTACTTCTTTTCCTGAACTTGCATCAGGTCTCAGTATCCAGACTTGTGGCACCATCTCTGGGACTGAAGAACATGCAGTGCTTCCACAAGAGTTTCTGGGTTGCCTTCTGGCAGCCCTCAAGTCCCTTTGAACTACAGAAAAATTTCCACAGTGTCAATCACATTTCCACATTGGTGACATGTCTTTGATCTGTCCATTGCCTGTTGCAGGTTTTCCCTATGACCTGTTAAAATTCCATAATTCTTAACCTTTCCTTGACAGTCACTGGCATTGGCCTGAAAAGGCATTCTGAGTCTCATTGTTATTTTCAAGAAGCATCTGGCTCTGGGCACTTTCCATTAGCTGCACCAGTCACTGAAGTGCCTTTCACTTCTGCCTCTTGTCACTTCTCTCCCTTTGGCCCATCTTTTCAACTCCTGGTCAGAAAAGCATCATTCCTGTTTTATTCCATGTTCTTATTGCCCCTGGACAGCCTTAGTATGGAAAGGCAGTGTGTACATGTATGTTCATATCAGTGTGAGGAAGGGAGGAGTGAAGGATTGGGCAGATATTTCTCCCATAGCTCAGAATAACTATTACCTCAAACACCCCTGTTTTACATAAAAGGCCATGCCCCTGCTTCCCTCTCCCCTTATTTCCTGTGTGGGTTGGAGGGATAAATGTCAGGAGGTATAGACGGGGTAAAAAACCTTTATGCTTGTTGTATCTTCTGTTTCTGCTGATGATACACAAGGCAAGTTCTAAATAGCTTCTTCACATAGAGTTGTTATTCCTTTGAGGGAGATTCTACACAGTAGCTGTGCTCTTAGCACTGCTATGCCCCAGGGATCGAGAGGGACACTTTAAAGACCTTTTGATTCATTTCTGCATTTTTGACAGAAAGAAATTTAGCTTTTTATCAGACAAATGTCATCAAATCATTAAAGCTTGAACATTGTTTCAAAATTTTTAGTAGCAGTCAGCACAATATCAAACAATGTCAAACTATGAATTTGCATGACACTCAGAATCCAGTGTTTGAATCCTCATACACTGCCTGCCACGTATAACATAGCACACAAATAAAAAGAACCAAAGAAAAAAAGACAGCTCAGGTACAAATTTTATCAGAGTAATAATGAGGTTTTATTCCATTTATTCACCCATCAGTCAAATAAGTTTCAGAGACCTGGATAATATTAGAATTCATGAAGTGAAAGACACTAAATGCTTGGCTAATTATACTTGTTCTCAACCTGGTTTTAATATTTTTACCACTTGGGAATATAGATGACAAAGCAGATTGTAGTGTATGTTTCTGTATTACATTTATTGGAGATTAGTTTTTTCATTCCTGGGAGATCAACTTTATCTGACAGCTTTTTGTGTGACTTAAAATGTGTTAAGGGAGGTTGTGTGTGTACAGGTATCTATTTGCTAACATTCAGAGTAATATCTCCACCTTCTTGTCTTCCTTGTTCTTGAATTATGATGTTGGTTGTATATTTATATTTTAAAGTTCAAATCAAAATCCTCAACTTTTAGTATATTTAACACTGAGGAAAAACTTATCATCTGCTACCCTGGAGTTCTGCAGATATCAAGCCCCTTTCTGGAAGATTAAGGTCTAGTTCAAACCCTAATAGAATGGATCATTGGATATAATAATTAGGAGTGGAGGCAGTCCATGTACTCTGGAGAGCTAAGGTGAAGAACAGATTCTAGCGATTACTTTGTGCTGTATTACTTTTCATATTGATTTGAGCAGGTACAGTGATGATCGTGAGTAGAAAAGCAAGATGGAGTAGCTTCCAGAGTCATTCATTTTTGATGGTCTATGAAGCACTTGCTGATGGCTTAGAGAGATCTGACTAGTCCTGGGGTGCTGGCTTTCTTCTTTGATTCCGCTGCTGAATTGCATGCACATTTTCCTGTTTGCAGTCTTCTGTGTATACAACCACCTGATGTTGAGTAACTGCAGGTGGAAGAGGCTCCACATGGCCCTGAATGGGAGCAAAAGCTGTCCCATGCAGTGTTTTGTCTCTTAAGATGTTGTCCAAGCTCTTAAGCAGCAAGAGAATCCTTGAAGCATAGGAGAAAGAAAAGCTGGACTATAAATGCAGAGAGATATGAACCAGTTTACATAGCGTACTGTAGTTATGGAAGGACAGAAAGATTCAGAAATGGAAAATAAAAAGTCTCTTAGGTTGAACTGGCCACACTGAAGAGGAAACAAAAAGCTGAGACCTGAAAAAGGCTGACTTAATGGCTTGAAAAAGGTAATGAAGACAGTCCCACACACATGGAACAGTGAAAGTGGAAAGAAAAAAGAACAAATAAAAGAAGTCAGGACTAAGACCATGCTATTTGCTAGCTGCACTGTGTTAAAATCCATTGTCAAAATGAGTCACCAGATGCATTCAGATCCCCGGAAATTCAGATGTGAAGGTACTTTACTAAGTCTTTCTGCCTCCATGAAGAAATTTGAAAACTAGAATCGTAGTTTCAAATTAGATACAGGTCAAAATCAGAAACTGAGAACAATGATACAACATTAATCTATTTCCTGGAGAAAGTAACTTGTTTTAGGTTCAGTGTTTTGGTCCTTTTTAGGTCAGAAGGCATTGAGCTAGACTGTGGCTCTAAAAGTGGGCATGACGGTAAGTAAGATAACCTGAGATTTAAAACACAGAAATAAACCTGTGTCATATCACAGATTGACTTGACCATGGGATGAGAAGGTACAGGAGCTAATTGTCATGCTAAAACTCACAATAGACTTGTTCTGAAGAGAACACAACTTGTGACTCTGAGGCTGTGAGAGTTGGCTAGACAGGAAATATAACAGCATCATATAAAAGTCTGTTGTTCATTTAGGAAAAAAATAAATCAACTCAACCCTAAATTTACTTTTTTACAGTTAATAGTGGATCTAATGTCTTTCGGAAGTCTTTGAAAAGATACTTTTTAAAATATTCTGTGAGGAAATTTTAAATTCTACAAATGCTTCATTTCAAACATGGAATGTTGTCTGTGCAGTAGTTTTCTGGAAAGTAAATACTTGTTTTAGATTAAAGACGTCAGTTGTCATTGCTACATTGCACTTAATGGTGAGCTACCACGTAATGTTTCAAACACTGTGACTCCATTCTGTGATACATTCTTGGATTTCAATTGCTAGACTGCCCAAAATGGAAGGGCTTTCATGTGAAGGATGGATTTTCTATCCATTTAAATAAGTTCTGAAATGAATTTTTTTAAGAGCTGTGAAACAGAATAAATGTTGGAGAGGGCAGGTGTTGAACACCATTTATACAGTATAACCTTTCTTCCATAACAAAGGAAGCTGACTTGTAAGGCTGGAATATTGCAGCGGTATACCGGGTCACTACTGCTTTTCAGTCCTTCTGAGGTTAAGAGTTCAATGTAAACGAATGGTTTATGTAGAGAAAGCATAAACATTCAGATAGGACATGGTACTATGTTTTAGCCTTCTTATCAAATTGCATTTTTGCTTTCATTTCGTTTTGATAGCTCAGGAATTCCTTTATGTCCTTGCCATCTCTGTGTAGTTTACTGTCCATGTCTCTGCCGTAGAAAATCTCCAAAGCTGTTTGAGACATGTTATCCTTATGTAGGTGCCTTCCTAACAGGCTTACAAACTCAAAGAAAGCCCCAAAATAATCATTACTTGAGAGTGCGAAGGAAGTTGCCTGAAGATATTCTCTCTTCAGTTTCACAGTGTAAATTGTCTTTCGGTATTTTTCTTCCAGACTTTTAAATTTTTTTGGACATGACAGGTGTCTTGCACAGTTGATACTCGACAAAAAATGACAGTGAGAAAAAAGTTCTTCTTTCAAAGGTTTTTTCATTTTCTTTTTCTTTTAAAGGTGTAACATCTCAACTAAATTCCATTCCAGCTTTGTTATCCAAAGAAAGGCCTTCCCAATCTGTCTCTTTTATTTCAATTTTCATCTTCCAGGTGGGACTAAGATTATGTTCAGATCATCACTTTTTTCTCTTGTGACATCTGCTCAATAATCCTGCTGCTAAGGATAGGAGATTGTTCTGCCTTTTCATAGATTTGATTCTAAATCTCTTAAATATCCTGAACATCACAGTTTGCTGATTCTTGAGAATGTTTCAGCGTAATTATTATCCTGTGGAGGCATCATTTACGTTTAAAATTATTTAAACTCTTACCAAAAAAAGGCATATATGTATGTTAACAGACAATGATAGAAAGATTTACTTGTAGGAAAAGGTTTTAAACTATTAATGATGGTTTTAAAAGCACGTTTTATTGAAGGGTAGTTAGCATACCTAGCACTGTGTGAAAGAGCGGTAGTAGATGGCCCTCTCTTGTAAACACTTATAACTGAAGCAGATGTTTGGAGTGATCCAGTTGTGAAACACTGGCCTTGGGATGGCTGCCTCTCTGAGCTTTGCGACTGACATTTTATGGTAAGACACGGACTTTTTCTAAGTGACTTAAAGTCTTTGTGCTTTACGTAAGAATCTAGTTATTTTAAAGGACTAGTGGATTGCAGTGAGAGGAACTGCACAGGTGTGAAAAAAGACATGGAAGACAAGAATGGTTAAACAGACAAGGGAGGAGGAAGGCTATTGGCTGCAGGGAGCAGAATGAAAAGAAAATGATGGCGAACAGAAACATCGCCAGAAGCAGAGTTCTTCAGAGCCTTGAAGTTTAGGATGAAGAGCCTGAACTTGAATCAGTTTCCTTTACCTTCTACATCAAAGAAGGGAGTGACATGATCCAGGCAATAGGTGAGAAAGCCCTTATATTACAAGTTTCATGGAACATTAATAGGAAACATACTTACAAACTGAGGCATTAAGAGAGAGGAAAAAAAGAGTATGAACAAACACTCTATAGGTAAGAAATATCAATTTGACAATCAAACTGCAGTTTAGTTAGTAGCCATCTGATGTTTAGCTTTTTGTGGCAAAAGCATACCTGCACAGTAATGTTGATCTAGAGTGTACAGTGAAGAAACAGATCCACATGACATTGATTTTATGAGGTGAAAAAGCATGCAATGCACTGGCTTTGGGAACATGGTGTGTTTCCTGTGTAGTTTTATGCTCAGAACCAGAAAGGGTAAATAATGGAAAAATGAACACAGCCTTCAGTTTTGTTTTAGCAGCCACTGGCTTTTAGCAGGTCATCAGCTTTTTTATTGTTGTTGTTTGTTTGAAAGCAGCTTGAATAATGCAAAGTGTATTGTTTTGTCTCTATAGTATTGTGCCTTGTAGTGGAGTGATTCAAAGTAGCTCACAGCCCAAAAAGCAGCCCAACTGCAAGTTCACAAAGCTCAGTGTGGGCTGCTTTTCTCTAGAGCAAAATAAAGTAGCTTATTCTGCCACTGGAAGGCAGAACTCACTGCTTCAGAGTCATTCAAGGTGTTTTCTTTGCCCAAGTTCATTTCTGTCTTAGCTGTACTATCCCGGCATGGTAACCTGCAGCATAGAGAACTCCAGCAATAACTTTAAAATATGACACAAGATGATAATAAGGAAAGTACTGCTTGAGACAAACATAGTTTGAATTTTGGTAAAATCTTTATATTTCATTACTTCACTCAATAGAGAGGATTTGCACAGGACATTTGGAAGGTTCTCTCAAGCAGAATCAGAGCTGGTAGTTTTGAGTGGGTCAGAAGGGAGAGCAGTGGTTTAGAATCTTATTTTTTCAGAGTTTGTGTTGGTGTTGCCTAGTGAACATTGTGAGCTGGGTCTACAGTTGTTGGAAGCTGACATTGTTTCCACTAAAAATAACAAGTTATTTCCAGCATCAAAAGAGATATGAATGTTTCCCTTGATACAAAAGTCATTATATTTTAAAGGCTAGATTTTGTCCAGCCCTCTCTTTGCTCTATTTGATACTTTTATGAAGAAAAAACCAACACAAATAAAGCAGGCAAAAAACCAAACACCACATCAACTACTGGGCACGTATTTAGTTAACTGGAGATGATTTGATTTTGTGAACCTCCTCAGATAAGAGAACGCCTTCTCCCTGTTGTCAAGCAGTGATCAAGAAAGACTATGTTCATAATGGACCTGAGACTTTCCATAAAGAGGCCATGTTTATTAAAATAGATGTTTGTGTGGGTGCACTTAGAGAGTGTGCTCCAGGCCTTATTTGTTTTCTTTAGTGGCTAAGGAGAGTTTGGAGATAATGCCGCGACAGCCAATGGTATTTCTTCCTATTTAGAATGCTACACAGGACAGCAGAGAGCAGAGTGCAGGATGATAACCATAGAATCATTGAATGGTTTCGGCTGGACAGTATCTTAAAGATCATCTAGTTCCAACCACCCTGCCATGGGAAGGGACACATTCCACTGGACCAGGTTGCTCAGAGGCCCATCCAATCTGTCCTTGAACAATTCCCGGGATAAGGCATCCACCACTTCTTTGGGAAACCTGTTCCAGTGCCTCAGCACCCTCACAGTAAAGAATTTCAAAGAAGTGTGTGTATCTTAGTTATCTTATTATGTCTGTGAGTGCATTTATAATGTTTTATTAGTGTATAAAAGCAAACATAATCCCAAAGTGCAAGCAGAATGGCAAAGTTGCAACAGTCATTACAGTTTTCTTCCAGCTTAAATAGTAACCCTGCTGTCTTTATGGGATGTATCTGGTAGAGTGGTTGTTAATGTTTAGACAGTGTTTTGAAGGTGGAAAGCTTTAATTAAGTGTTGAATATTGTCACTGTTACTTATCTCTTACTGTTACATGTGACTTTATGGACAGCTAGTCAGGGGGATCTAGCAGCAGAAAATATTTATTCCATTTGTACGTTCATACACTCCTGACAGAGAACTTTTCAGTGTGATGTGTTATTTCTAATGCTTTATTCCTGTTTGCTTTGAAATTTTCAGAATTTTCTCTGATAGAAAACACATCCTTTCTCCATCCTGGCTTCTGTGGGGTGCAACACCTTTGCTCAATCACCCCACTGCTCCATTGCTACTAACACAATTGTTCACTGGGCTATGCTGTAAACTTGATCTGTAGAATAATCTGAGGTGAAATCACCTTATTTGATGTTTTAGGAAACCATTTGCAGGACTAACTCATCCCTGGAGTTATCTTTTGTCATATTTTGTGATATTGAAGTATTAGAACAAAGTTAAACCTGTTTTTGAAGCTGCCTATATTACCAGGAATAATGATTCATGTAGATTTACACTCTAAGGCCTATATTTGCAATTGTAGTGAGAGATGATAACTCAAAGCATAAATGGGATGGGTACAACCACCATCTGATATATAGCTAATTGGTGGAGGAATATTGAATGAAAGCTAAATCAGCAGAATTGTTTAGTTACACACATAGAATGTAAAAGAAAAAAAAAGAAAGAAAAAATAACCTCTCTGCTCCAGTGCTTAGTAAACAGTGTGTTTCCCTACCCATACCCACATGTGTGGAAGCAGTTCCTTCCCTGGTGCCTTGCTGCACTTGCTTATGTCAGTGAGACTTAATGATATAGTCTTATTGGTATGCTGATACTGATGGGTTGCCCTAATGCATCCCCATCTCTCTGCCCTTCTTTTCTCACTGTCTGCAAGTTTGGAACCTGAAACTGCGTTGCACTGTGGAGGGTATCAGGGAGAACACTGGTCAGTTGTAAAGGATGGGTGCAATTTGTGCAACACCACACGCAAAGACATACATGTACATGTGTGTAGACAAAAATACCTATTTATATCTGCCCATCTGTCTGTCTATCTGTTTGTCTGCCTATATCTTTATAGCCGGAGGTTTCGGCTTTTTCTTTTTCAGTTAAAATACACTTCATAGAATTTTGCTGATGTTTACAGCTCCGATGATTAAACTAAAAAGAGTTGCTTGACAACAATATTTCATGATGTTTGGACTCAGTAAATATCACCATTGTTATGTCTTGATATAAATACCAAGGCAACATTTTTCTTCCAGTTTGTATGTAGCATCTTGAGATGTTTCAGATGTTTGAAGTCTTCCTTGTGTGAGTGGAGTTCTTTTCCCAGGCATACTGAAGTACAAGTGCAAATTTCCATAAAATTTAAATAAGGTACTTCCTGTAATAATGAATAATTGTGGCTGCTCTCTGGTCTTCATTGTAATTAACCATGATCAGACTTGTTAGGGAGAGATATTTCTGCTGTTATAATTTGGCAGGCTACTGTGATTGTGCCAGCTTAAACAAACTGCAGCATTTACTTGCAGAATCACAGGCACAAGATGTGCTTCTGCTGCAGCAGTTTGTTCTTAAAAGCAGAGGAATAAGCTGATAGCTAGGTGTGAAAAGCCACCAGTGGTATCAGTAGCTATTCAATTTTTGTAGTTTGTAATGACGCTTTCCCTAGGAGTGTTTGTAATATTGTATGATGTGATACTTGTGAGTTGGTTAAATCTGGTGGTGTGGCTCAGAAAAGGCAAAGTGACCCTTTTATGTTTTATTTAGCAGATATTTCTGCAGGGTAAATCTCTATGGAAAAAAAATAAGGGGGAGGGGGAAGGGAAGGGAAGGGAAGGGAAGGGAAGGAAAGGGAAAGGAGGAAGCACAAACAAAATCAAATCCAGAACTACAGAAGAACGTAAAAATAGCCCTAAATAAAAATGCTCTTTTTTCTTTTTTTAAGGAACAGTAAGTGACCTTGTGCTCAAGTACAGATGCTGCTTGCACTAGAATGATCTCTGTGGACTCGGTAGCATTGTATCTGGACACTTGGTCAGCCTGTTTCTCTGTCTTTCTCTTTTTGTTAAGAACTGTTCAAAACATTACTGTCTAGCTACTGTGGTGTCTTTCATTTAGATTCTGTTTATTGACTAAACCACAAGGATTCCTGCCCAAAGTACCAGGCAGCCTACGCTTGAATGATTTTGATTTTCTAACATCAGCCCTGGGGTTTATTTGAAAAATGTACATACACTGCAGCTTTAACAAGTCAAGCAACTGCATGATTTTGACCATGGATTAAAGTATATCTGAAGATCATTAAATTAAAAAAAAAAAAGGTGGTGCAGGGAAACAAATGTAGTAGTCATTGTACTAGTACTGTGCATGTGTGACACATGTTTTTTGTCTTTTCATCTTCCACAAGAGCCAGAAAGTTTCCTGCCGTTCTCTTTCCAGCTATTGACAAATGATTGCCAGATGTGAGATCTTTGCTGTGCTCTTTCCCCTTCACAAACCTGCAGTGATGGGATATTCGATTCTCCCTTGCCCATTTCATCTCCTTTCCACATCTGCCAGAGACACACAGGCTATACATCCCTACATGAGAGTTTAAAGTTTATTCAACTCCTCCACTCCCCCCAATAAAACATTCAGAGACAACAGAATGAAGTCCATGTGACTCTCCATAAATCTCAGTGCATTTCAGACTAGGTTGGTTTTTTTCATTTGTACGTATCTAGGCAAGTTTGCTTTATTTTTTGGCATATATTTCACATACAAACTTATACACACATATATAGATAGATACATGTGTATATGGAAAAGTCAAAAATGTCAGTTTGAGACTCCTCAGGAGTTCCTGTCACTGTCACATTACATGACTCTCTCCTTCTCCTGAAGCTGAAGCTAAAGCATTACATTTTACAGGATTGTCTGACAAAGTTATTGAAATGAGCAACTAAAAGAAACTCAGTGATGAAATCTGTTCTGTGAAGGATTTTAAAACACTTTTAAAAACATAGATGGAAAAAAAGGCATCTGTTACAAACTGTAGATGATGTGTTACCTCTCACTTTCCTCCAGTTTTGCTACTGGATTTCTAGGAAAATTCTGAGGAGACTTTCCTTCAAAGTAACTTTTTGTAATCTAAGAGATGAACTAATTTTTATCTTAGCAGAAATAACTCTGGAGTGACCACACACATAATCATACTCATGTATAAAAGCTTTCTGGCACCGCTATCTAGAGTTTGTATTGATAGAGGTTATTTTTCCCTTCCAAGTCTGCTTTTACATATGTCTAGCAAAAGGAAAAAAAAAAAGAAAATAAACCAAACCAAGCATGACCCCCCCAAACAAACAAAGATACAAAAGCAGGGAGAGAGACAGAGGGACAGACTTTCCAGCTCCTGACCTTCCTATCAGGTGGGCTAACACAGGTGGCCTTTCTGCTTTAAGACTACACTTTTGGCAAACTGAGCAGCCCTTCAGTCCCTGACATAGATCAGCAATTCCTTTTTAATTAGAAAAAAAAGTCAGTAGAATGTCTGCCATATGTGCTCAAAGTAGTGGATGGAATTGCAAGAACAGAGCAGACTTACTTGGATTTTAATCTTAAAAATGCAAGACACTTGCTGTTTTGTTATTCCAAGGTTGTAGTAGTACAGTTGTTACCATTCTGCCTATGCCTTTTCAGAAATGATGACTTATCCTCATCTTTAGCATGTCCAGACTTGCTATTTCACTTTTTCCCCTTCTAAGATGTCTAGATACCCCCCACAGAGAAAAATATCTGAGACTTGTGAGAAGAAAATTGTAAGGGAAAATCACCTTCCAACAGAGCAAAACAGAACCGAAAACCCAAGCTGAATGTAACTAAAACGTTTCTAAGACTCCAGGTTTTTTGCATTCTGCTTCCAAAGATGATGGGATAGTGGGATAACATTGTAGGTTAGAGATCATTGGCCATGTGGTTACCGTTTAAATTTCTCCTTTTTTTTTTCCCCTTTAAAGAAATGACAAGTTATTTTTGAATGAACATGGAAAACTTCACACCTTGAAGATCAGGGCAAACAGTTGTCTGTCTTTTCATAAAACAATCAGGCTTGAAACTCCGGTAGGAGGAGATGAGATCCTTCAAGTTCAGAATGCTTCACTTAATTTGTCCTTACTAATGCACTGACTGGCTTCTCATGTCTTCCTTCTTCTTTCACCATGGTTACTTGAGGAGGTAGAGAGGTGCTAAGCTATGGTGGTGTCATCCGGCCTGTGCACTGAGGGAACGTCCTTCAGAGGACGACTTGTCACTAGCCGTCAAAGAAGAGAGTGGCTTTGTGGTCTCTGAACATCTGGCAGCGCTGCACAGGAAGCTGAGGGGGTGTCATTAATTGTGATGAAATAATTTAAACCATCAGGAATAAATGAGGCTGTTAAGCTAAGTTCGGATTCCATTTGCTGTGCACATGTGTCTAGCAGCCTGTGTGCAGTTAAAAAAAAGAAATGAGTTATATTAGCTTGTGAGTAGAAGTGAAACAGATACTGTAAATGAAGTGAGTTACAGTGTGATGACATCATGTAGAACAACATTCAGAGAGTGAGTTTTGTAAAATCAGCATGTAGGAAAGTGGCATGTTCCTTTGATAAAGTTTTGCTTAAGATCACACCTGATGATGATGGATAAAGCAAGCAATGGTTTGGTGCATGATTTGCAAAAGTTACCTTGCAGTTTCCAAACAGAAGCCTATCTTGTGAACAGAACTTTTGCCTACAAATGTTAGCACAACTTATCCGTTATTCTGTACCTATCTGTCTGATACACTTGGAACTGGGCCATAGCAGAGATATTTACAAATATGCTCTTGGGACCCCTGCACAGAGGGATGCTTTTGAAATTTTTTTAGCTTCATTTTGTTGAAGGTAGAAGGGGCATTTGTTGACTTGATATTTTCCTCATTTTGCATCAACTGTCTTAATAAATGAAGAAATTATACTGCATAAGATATCAGAGAAATAAGTAAACACATAATCTTGAAGTAGTTGAAAAATGAGTAAAAGAATATTGGGTAAAAAGTCTTGGTTTCCTTCTTACTTGAATGTTCCTCAAGTAAAGAATTATCAGCATTCATAAACATACAGAGAAAATGGCTGTGCAAAGTTAAATTATTTTAAATATTTGTCAAATGCAAATACATGTGTTTCTAAAAATGGGCAGATACAAACTGACTTTTGCTGAGCCGTGACCTAAGAAAGTAGAAATGGTTGAAAGTGGTAGTCGTGAGCATCTCTAAAGCTAAGAAACTTCAAAAATGTACAGGTTTAGCCCAGGCAGATTTTTGGCATCTGGAATAATACTGCAAGACTCTAACTGAAGGTAGGACACACAGCCAGAGGTCACAGCCCATGCTTTGACTATTGTCAGCATAGGTACTGGTAGGCTGCTCGCACTGATGCAGTTGGAAGGTTGCTTTAAATTCTGGCAGTTACCAGAAAATTATTGTTGGGCTTTCTTCCTGTGAGCAGAAGAGACCATGGGTACATGATTGTGAATTTCTTCTGCCTGTATTACAGTTGGCTTCTAAAATTGTGCTAACTTTTGTTCCATTGTCCAGTTGCCTGTTCGTGGAATTGCAGTTTTCCTTGCTCAGTTCAATTGTTTGGAATTGAGAGTGCTATAACATCTGAGTACATGAATTTCCAGTGGATGAGTTTTTGTTAGATAGGTCTGGTATCCCTGGTTAATTTTTCCATTTCTCTTGAAGGAGTCAGTGTCCAAAATAGTAATCAGAAAATAGTAATTTTTTAAAAAATTGGTTATTCTTTTGGACTTTAAAACTACTTTCATCACTAAAATCAGATGTATATTGTGTGAGTCACTTAACTTGTCTTGTCTAAGTGTGCCCAAACAGGATGCAATGGTACAGCACTGGTCACAGGAAAGACAGTGTATGGAACACCAGAGTTTGTAGAGTATAAGCCTCTCATTGCATACACTGTAGGTGAAGTAACTGTTTATTTTAGTATAGAAATACTAACGAAAAGCTTTTAATAAAAAAAATTATATACATACAACTTTGACTCAAAAGATTTTAAAATTTGCATCTGTGAGTTCTATACCAGTTCTTCCTTCTGCCTGTAACAAGAAATCGACGCTGTGTTTATCAGCAAATTTAGGCTTGTATCAGAGCAGTCTGTAGAATGTGTGAAGCTGTTAAAGCATGTAGGAGCAGGAGTCAGAAAGTGAATGCCTGGGCCCTGTAAGGAAACTGGCTGAACACATCTTGAATCCTGGAGGTGCTCAGAACTTTCAATCCCTGTTGTGATTCCAGGTAAGATGGGAAAGTGGTGTATGTCAGATTAAGCGATCTTAATATGTCTGTATGTGCTGAACTGCTGGTGGATTTGAAAAGCTTGGGTTTGGACAGTTAAAATATTACCAGTACTTTTAAACGAAAAGCATATTAAATATTTTTTTCCCCTAGAATGCTCTAATGGCTTTAGCATAGGTCGTACCTCACCTTGAAATGTTTTTGCAGTATTATTATGTCATGTAGTTCACTGACATGAAGTTGCAGAAATCGAAATGAAGAGTTTGGGGTTTAGATGTTTCTGCCATATCTGAGATACTAGAAGTCTCTCCCCATCCTTTCAGAAGGAGGACTTTTTCCTTTTGCAAGGCCTTTGCAACCCTTGCAATTTACATCGCGGCTTTCTAGACTGTCACTTTCCTTCTGCCTAATCCCTATTATACATCAGCCACATTTGTTTTCATCCTGCTGGATGCTGTGAAGAAACAATTCTTCAGTGATGTCACTAGAAAACGAATAAATAAAAGCTTTTTGTTCGCCAGACTAGTTTCTTTAAGCTAATATACACAGAGAGATATTTCTGTGAAACACTCTGTGTGTGTTTTAGATTACTTAAATAATTGAGTTAAACTCTGACAGAGTAGAGGAGGAGTGAGAAGGAACTAAATAACTACAGGCTGAACAGATAGTGCTGCAGACATTGTTAAAACTTAGTAAAGTAAAAAGTAAAGTAAACCCTGAGAATGGGAGGCAAGGATGGCCGTACTAGATGGATATAAATGTTAGTGTGCGCTAGCTTCAGTGTAATGCAAACTGTTCAAATTACTTTAATATTTATAAAATACTATTTTAAGGACCTTGTTTTCTCTGACAGGAATAAACAAGCCATCCCCTCCTTCTGAAATCATGTTAGGCTAAAAAATATTCAGAGGTTTAAATTGAACCCATTTTGTGTGTGGAAGATAAATGTGCTTTTAAGTCAACTTACCTTGTTGTGTGAGGTTTGTGATATAATAGCACAAATATTGTGATTATCAAGCAAGTTTTCATGCCATGTTTTTGTGGGCTGTTAGGGTCATTTTGTTTGTCAATTCTTATAACAGAACTCTGAAAGAAGTTGCTCAAACTTCTGGATAAAACAGCTACATGCTCTACTCCCAATTACAGTTTACTATTTTTTTCTTTCCTAGGATGGGAATTGTACTCTTTTAACCCATTGTCCCCTGCCTCATTAAGTACAAATACCCTCCAGACATTGCTTTCTCAAGGCACATCAAAGTTTATTATAAATGCAGCTCACTATTTGTGGGCAGCGCTGTGTTGTGCTGCTTTGGTACAAAAAATATTTCACTCGCATGTTAAGTTTATTAGATATTCTTTATGTAAACCAAAGAGGTGTTCTTTGATGTTCAGACAAATCATGGTTTTAGCAACTAACCATAAAATCACTAGTTAAGTGGTGCAAGAAACTGCCCTCAAATTCTGCATTAGTAGGTGGCAGAGTTGTTTTCACTGCTGGGAAAAACAACAATGTAGAAAACAAAATACATGAATTTGTGTAATTGACAGGTCCACAGAACTTCTCTACATTTGGCACCAACACTTAGGCTCACTCAGTTACAGGTTGGGAGTACTGCAAGGATTGGGGCATGGCTTTGAAAAGGAGAGTTAATAGGTACTACATGGGCCCTGAGTGTCCTGCACAAGGCACCTACCAACTTCAGTGACATTTTGGAAACCAAGCAGTTATGAAAACCAGACAAATAGGGTTTAATCCCCATTAAAGAAATAAAAAATAAAATTGTTCTGGGTGCCATTTCAGTGGCAGCTAGCAGACAAAAAAGAGTGTCACATTTTCTAGATCCCTGTGTGCATTGTTTGTGTGTCTGGTTACATCCTCCCAGGGCTTTGCTACCATGGGCATGTATTTTCTTTTGAGGACCTGGTTTGAAACATGCTGTTTTCTATGGCACCAACAAGTAGCACAAAACCCATATGATACGCTCACAAATATTATTTTTATGAATTGAGCAATTAGTGTCTGATGTAGCAGACATTCCTAGACTTGTCCTTGATTGTGTTTGATTTATTCCAGTTTACAATGAACTGATGCAGTAGAAATCCAAACATAACAAGATGAAGGGTTCTTTTAAATTTATTCTCTCCTAAGAAATGAAAAATGGCTGGCCTAATGCTAATTTAAAAAAAAAAAAGTAGTTACTGGAAAATTTAAGTATACTGGCTGTTACATCTGTCTCTAGATTTTCTTCAATAAAACAACTTTTTAGTATTGATCTCTCGCTTAGCACCATCATTATTATTAAGAGTACGTCTCATTCCTGTTTGTGAATCAGGAGCTGATGAAGGTTTCTGAACAAACTATCCATGAGTTATTTGTTCAATGTTTTCCTAATGAAAAAAAAAGGATAATAAAGCCACATTACAATAAGGGTACAAATTCATTGTAGCTTTATACCTGGACTTCTGTTGAAATACCTTAAGCATGTCAGTGAAACAAAGAACAGATTTTTCAGTTGAGCCATGTAGACAAATTCTAATTGGAGTTCATCTCCTTTCTAGAAATTAGTCAGGCTAACTGCTATTCTGCCTTTACTGAAATCAAAATATATATCTAGTAGAGCTGAGGTTTATCCTGGAAAATTGGAATGTCATAAACAGAAAAGAAGTGGGGTTGGCGAAGTGTTTTTTGTTAGATCTGTGATTAAAAGTTAAACAAATAATTGGATAGATATCACTGCTAGAACTGGGAAAAAATAATCTTGACTATAACAATTTTTTTTAAGAAGGGGTGAAAAAAACAGAAAAAAATCTATCATTTGCCCACATAAGCTACTTTCTTTTATGTGAATCTACCTTTTCCCACCTGGTTTTCAATTTTTTACATGTTTTCAAAGTTGAATAGATGTAGATATTTAATTTGTATGGTGCTTGAGTTCTGTTCCTTAGGTATACTTTCTCACACGTGTAGGTGTGCTTTGTTGCCTAGAAGGGAGGTTTGAGGAAGCAAGTAAACCAGGATGGATGAGTATCAAAAATAAGTATCTAAAGAGGTGTCTGTTACTGTGCCACAGTGTGGCAACAGTCACATTCTATCTCTCCATCCTTCTGAGACTTGTAAGTTGCCACCAGGAAAAGACAGAGACTCATTTAAGCTGAAATTGTCTGAGGACAAGGTTTTGTCTTCATAGAATCATAAAATGTCTCAAGTTGGAAGGGATCCATAGGGATCATCCAATCTAACTCTCTTTTTGCGAGTAGGGATGCTGGAGACTGGTAAAGAATCTGGGATGTGCTACTTGGGGCATGCTTTTGGGATCATACGGTAGCTAGCTGAAGGGGTTCTGCATATGATTTTGCATTTCAGAGGTGGGTGATAGCTGCTAAATTTTGCAAATGTCTGACTTTGAAGATGGAATTATGTAAACACTCTTCATGAATTATAATGGGAGTGAAGCAACATGATTTTTTTGTGGTTTATTTTTTGTTGCTTATTTTATTGATTTCATAGTGGAATACTTTTATTTATGCATTTATTTTCATAAATTACCAGGTAAGAGACAGTGGATAAGCAGATGAAACAAGATCAAAGATTAAGTCAGAAGGCCTTAGGGTGAAACTAAATTCTTTAATGCTGTATGGGCTTGTATAGCTGCAGAAACCACACAGTGCTCTTTCTGCTCCTTTCTGTGCTGTACAAGGAGTAATGAGGAGTAGCCCAGAGTCTCCAAAACTGGAAACAAATGTCAGTGCTGGATGCTGTCACCAGCTTGAATAACTGAGAGCACTAGTATAAGAAATAAGTTTAACTTCTTTTTAAAAATGTTATTTTTCTTTATTGTTATGACTGTGTTCATTATTTGTATTGCAATAGTGCATGGAAGTTCCAGCTATGGGCCGGGAGTCTGGATATTGTACAAACATAGAACAAACCTTATTTTTACAATGAGTTGATCCCAGGCTGGGATGCTGCAAGTACTGTAAATCTTCATCCCAACAATTTGTGATGATTTATCAGGAACTGTACATGCTCACTGATCCAGAAATAAGGAGAGGAGTTCAAAAGAAGTGTTGGAACAACGTTAGCTAAAATTGCATGTTCTTGATTCAATTTTCATTTTGCTCTGCACGTTGTTTTTTCAATTTCTTTTGTCATGTCAAAGATAGACAACCAGGAAGATATTGAGGAAGGAAGCTAGAAAGGAGGCGATACAGTTGAGGTTTTGGATGTTTTTGGAGGTTTCCTGGTGGTCAGTAGTAGAATGAGGTAGTTCTGTTTCTTTTATTCACACTGAAATTTAGGAGCATTTAGGAGATCTATGAGAGCTACTTCTTATCAAATAACAGAGTCTGCCAGAGGAACCAAATACTAGTAAGAAGACATAACAAAATGGCATCAGAGGCTTGTGATGCAACTTTGTAGGCAAAACCAGAACAGCTTTTGCAGGCAAAATGGAATCTGATGTGCACTTGGGAACAATAAGATAGTTCCTAGCTTCAAGTGTACTGTGGAAAGATGAAATGGAAGTTTACTGTGAAATTTGTTGATCCTCAGGGTTAAAAAAGTGAAATATATAGCTTAATGTTTGCTTTGTATCTTGTTCTTCGCCATCTTTATCTAGTAATAATGACTCACTGTATTCAATCAACCCAGTCAATATATGAAGTACTGTATATATATTATAATTACTATATGACCTAAAAATGTGAAATGTGATTTATGAAGATCTGATAAATCTGAAAGTCTTTTAAAATCTGAACATGTTGATACTGTGACTATATAATTCTATTCCCTGGAGCACAGCCTGAGATATTTTCCTTTGTAAGAAAATTTTGGTAGAGGTTGGAGAGAAATTACAATACCATAAGCCACTAAGTCAAGTTATTCAGATCCAGATTTGATCTATTGTCATATATTTTTCATTCATATGGTTGTGAAATACCAAACCATTTTGGCAGACACCTGCTCTGAGTTACAATCATTTTAAAATCTGAGAATCTATCAAAACCATATTTCTAGCTGTAGCAAATTGTGTATTTACATTACAGTCTGTCCAGCATGAGTAATGTCAACAATATTACAGTGTACATTTTATTCCAGCTAGAAACAGTAGCTTTATCCAAGTTCCAATCAGAGGTACAGTGTAAACACAAACCTAAGTTTTATGTCTTGCAGTGGTAAGTAAGATATATTATGGTTTTTTTAAAAAAAAGTGTTTGCGTGTATGTGTATATGTATATCTATTACAACAGTTCTCGCAGATGCATTTTATGTTATTTTTTTTAGCCAATGACTTCCTCTCAAATACTTTTGCATTTTAGTTTTAAGCATAGAAAGCAAAATGGATATTAANTTCTTGAAATGAAATGTGATATGTCAAAGACCCTAACCAACAACTGAAAGAGTTGAACCCTTTTTGATAGTTCTCTCTAGTCCTTTCCACAGCAGAACATAGACCTGGCTCAGGGCAGTGGACAGAAAGATAGCTGTAATGACGGTAGCATAACCTAACTTTCTAGCAATAACAATAGCAAAATTTAATAGGATGTGATAATTTTGCTCACTGGTTATTGACTAAAAACTCATAATTTGGCTAAAATTATGTGGTATGGCAAGTCAGTTATATGTCCTTTG
>VXAZ01005855.1:67288-90666 GCA_013399875.1 Gymnorhina tibicen
TGTTTAGTGAGGATTTTTCTTCTTTCTTTTTGAATACTATATTAAACAGGATAGTAATGCTATGCTGTCACAAAACTGTGTATGACATCTTATAAAGTCTGGTGGGTATGGGGAAATGAGAGAGGGTATAAGGAAAGGTTTCAACTTTGATAGAATTATAAAATAGATTAAGCTTTTAATTTGCGAAAAGTCTTCAAGACTTATGTTAAAATACAGGGAGTCAAGCAATTTATATCTAAGAATATCATAAAACAAGGGAAAAAAGGAATTAATAAAAGGAGAAAAAAACAATGAAAAAGAATGAGTTTCTGTGATTGTTTTTTTCTAAAGCTAGGAAACACTTCTATATGAGTGCATTTTCTACAGATTTCTGTTTTGTCCAGGTTTGTATAGTAAGGTAGCAGGAAGTTCTGCAGAAATACATAAAATCAGGACTTTGTTTTGTACTGGCTATTTGTAGGCATAATAATTTTGAGAAAATATGTATTCATGTAATGCATGGGAGAAATTGCTTAACAGCCAGCCTCTGACAATAGGAGCATGCTACATACCAGGTCTGTATTTTCAGGTATGGAAAATGCCAGTGAAAGGTAGTAGAAAAATTGTATCTGAAAGAGGAAGGACAAGAACAAATTTTCTAGCCTTTACTTTCGACGCTTGTTCCTATTAATTCTTTGTTAACAATCTTTCTGTCCAGCTAGAATTATTAAGTAACATCATCTTTTTAAACCTCTTTTTTTGACTTCCCTTGATCTCTAACTTTGGTGTCAAAGATTTGGTGCTAAATCTTGATTATATCAAAATGACAACAAAAGAAAACTTTAGTGGAGTTACTAGTTTTCAAAACTTACGCACAAATGTTTCTCTATAGAATTGATTTGCTTAGACCATGTGATTTTAAACCTAACTTTAAACTCAGAATTAAAAGTTAATTTTTAAATATAAAGAGAAATTAATCATCTGTCATGTATTAGTTTAAGACGTCCTTGAGAGTTTTTGAAATGGGACTACTATTTGAAAACTTTACTGTTATGGCTTAAGAACAGTCGAGAGACTAGCATACAGTTAAGAACACATATCTAGATTTTAATTTTTTTTTACTGTGAAGCAGACAGGCAAGCAAGCAGTTCAGCAGTTCAAGCATAAAAAAAGCCTTGGTTACACAGTCTAGAAAGGAAAGCTCTGAAAACACACTTTACAGAATTTATAATAGTATTTTGCATGAAAAGCCTAAACACTTGAGCAATGGCCTAATCTACAGGGGTCTTTGCCAGGGCCTTATACACTGTGGATCCATATTCTTCACGTAATTCAAAGGAGATGTCCAATTAATATCCTATTTACCCCTTTAAAAGTGGTTGAAAAGTAAACTCCCATTTTTACAACCAATCCATGCATGTAATTTCTGGTTTGGATTTAAGACAGCCTTCCAGTTTTGATGTCATTCCACATTTTGTATTCCAGTCTGATTTGCAGTACAACTACACAGGGTATCTGAAGGGTAAAGATAGTTTTCTATCTTTAGATAAATAGATCTAAATAAATAGGGTAAATCCTGAAGCTCTATGACAAACCCTGTGTTGCAGATCCCAATTTAAACAATGGGACCTTTACTTGAGCAAGGATGCTGAGACCTGGAATCTAGGTTCAAGTCTCTCAATAGGTAGTCCTTCGGGAGACTACTGTTTGAAATCATGGCAAGAGTTCATTTTGCCAGGAGATCTTTAAATTAACCAAAATGTTGTTTGTTCTTTGTACATATAAGGGTCCTCATTCTATATTCATAACTTGTGCCTCCTTATGGTAACTCTATTGGCCTGAACTACTCAACTTGCAAAAACCAGTAAAATCCAAAAAAATCTAGTAGTACTTTGGACAGATCAGAGTCCTCTAAAATTTTACACTAATCCTCTGTGTGCATTTGAGGAAATTACACAGTCTTAGCAAGATATATCAGCATTTCAATGTTATGAATATATACGGCAATTGCAAAAAGTGTCATGATGTCACTAAACTGGGGGGAGTGGCTGATCCGCCGAAGGCTCTGCTGCCAGGAGGGCCAAGGTCATCCTGGGGGTGCGTTGGGAAGAGCGCGGCCAGCAGGTCAAGGGAGGTGATCCTCCCCCTCTACTCGGCCCTAGTGAGGCCACACCTGGAGTGCTGTGTCCAGTTCTGGGCTCCTCAGCACAAGAGAGACAAGGAGCTACTGGAGAGGGTCCAGTGGAGGGCCACAAGGATGATCAGGGGTCTGGAGCACCTCTCTTACGAGGAGAGACTGTGGGAGCTGGGCATGTTTAGTCTGGAGAAGACTGAGAGGGGATCTCATCAGTACATAGAAATATCTCAAAGATGGGTGTCAGAAGGATGGTGCCAGGCTCATTTCAGTGGTGCCCAACAGCAGGAGGAGGAGAAATGGCCATAAACTAAAACACAGGAAGTTTCACCTCAACATGAGGCAGAACTTTTTTACACGGAAGGTGGCAGAGCACTGGAACAGGCTGCCTGGGGAGGCTGCAGAGTCTCCCTCTCTGGAGGCATTCAAAACCCACCTGGATGCATTCCTGTGTCACCTTCTCTAGGTGACCCTTGGCAAGGGGGTCAGACTAGGTGTTCTCCAGAGGTCCTAAAAATTCCATGATTCTATGGAATAAAGGGCATTACTCTTTGGGATAAAGGGCATTACTCTTTTTACGTAGGGTTTATTCTTTTTTCTTCAGTATTTATTTGGCTGAAATCATAGGAATATTCTTTGTGATGTATCTAGACTGTGTAAATAGGGAAACTTAAACAAAAAGGGACCTTATGGTATGTACAGAGCTGCTATGCTTTAGAAACTTAATAACCTGTATACAATCACTTTTCTTCATGACCTAATATTTGTCCTGCAATGGTTCATTGTAGATCCCTACATTCTTGAAAGTGGTTCCTAGAAAGCTGCCACTTAACATTCAGTTTGTTGTCTCTGCAAACCTTCATGGCAGAAAACAATCCTCAGAAAGTAAACACAAAGGAGACACAGAGAGAATGTTCAGAAGCATTTTGAGAAACTTTTTTTCATAAATATCAGTTAAGATATACACATCTAGTTTTGTTAAAGAGAATTTTGAAAAATGTAATATTGAGGGACATAGTCCTCCCTAAGAATTACTGTGACACTTGGACAGTTCATAAATAACAACATTTACACTATTTAGTAGAAGCATTTCTTTCAACTTTTCTTCTGGTCCATAGTTCTACTAAAGTGTTACTAATGAAGCTGTGAAGTGCTCTTACAACCCACTTGTTTTCAATGACTGTTTACCTCATGACATATGATCCTAATCCTTACATTTCTAGAAAAATAAATCATTTCAGTGTTACTCTTTGTGGTGGAAACAAGCAAAGGAAGCCCCTGTAAATCCCAAGTTAAATATATATTTGACTGGATAAGGAGAAATAATTTCATGCGAACATCTCTCCAGAGCACTTAGTAGGGTATGTTTTTACATCTGAACACTGGAAGAAGAAGGAAGAAGACATGGCTCCATATCCAGAGAAGACTTGGAACAGTTTTTATTTGGAGGTGCCTGCTTTCAGCCATGCAGATAGTGGACTGCAGATTTCCCTGCTCATGACATCCCTTTGTGTTTTTGCAGTGAAATGGAGATGCTTTTTTAACTCTGTTACTGGTTGTCTGTAATGGTGTTAACTCAGACTTCCAGTGCTCATTTTTCCTTTGCACTTTTTTTCTTTTGATTGATCTTCTCCTTATTTCCCACTCACTTTTAGGCCATCCTTGCTTCTTATGTGATGTTATTTTTCTTTCCGTTACTGTACCATTATTTGTTACCCTGTTTGGCACTGTTTTATGGCAAAAACCCCAACAAATTTAAAAGAAAAAAAAATCAAAATAAGCCTGATCCAGGGAAACAGCACAAGAGAGCAAACAGTATTCAGCACGGTAGTGCTGCCTATGTTCCTGAAGACTTATAATGTCTGTTTTGCTCCTTAAGTGAGGTTTTCTGTCTTCCTAGCTGGGACCAGACACTGTGCTTCCTTTGTGCTCATGCAGTATTTCTCAGTATGAGGCCAGGGTTCTCTTTCGGTAGGTTCTGTGAGGTTTTACTGCCTTGTGTGCTACTGCCCAGGTACTACCCAGATTAAAGAATAATAGTGGTACCATTTTCTTTCTACCCTTTGCCCAGCAGTGCACCCATCACTGAAGTGATGATGCAAGTGATGTTTATGCAGAGGGGCATAGTATTTAGCAGAGCTGTAATTCACTTCAGTTGTTTATTCCCACTACTGAGAATCAAAGAAGCATCTTGGTTTTGTTTCAGAAGCACCAAGACAGCTAAGGAACAGCTTAGAAATGGGAGGAAATGTTAAGAAAACATTTCACTCATGCTGATTGCCTAATTTTAAAGTGTTTATTCCAATTACTGGGTTCTCACTTCAATAAATGTTTTTACAAGATGTCTTAGGACCTTAACAGAATCTACTCCCTTTTCTTTCCTCTTTAGAGCACCTGAGGAGATAGTAGGAAACTTTACCTAAACCATAATATTTCCTTATCATTGTCATCACTAGTAACTTTTAACAGAATTTATTTATGAACAGCTTGCTGTCTTTTTCATTCTGGTATTTAAGTATCTGAACTGATGATGAGTAATCTCTTCAATTTTCAGATTCACGTATTTCTGTGCATAGGTCTGATGTCCTTGTCTGTGTGCCCACTTGCTTTTAATCAAAACTTGTGTAGAAATGACCAGAGAAGCAGAACAGAACAGTTTTAACAGAAAAGTTAAAACTGCCATACTAAGAGTGTCATACAATGTAGAAGTGATCAATGCACTTCTGCTAAAAAACTGTGAAAACAGTGCTCTGATGGGGATCAGTGTTTATTTTGGCTTATGAAACAATTAAGATAAATCTTAACTGCGATAAGCAGGTTTAAGCCAAATGCTAGATGTTGCTAAGCAACATGTTGCTTTTAGTATTTGCTTATGGTATGAGAATATTTGGCAACTATGGGCAAGTCCTCTTTTTTTTCTTTCTCCCACATCTTTGAATTTTACTAAGAACTACCACTGTGCTCTAAAAAGAAGCAGGATGTTGCTCTGAAGCTGAATGCAGTTGGGTGTACAGGTATTAATTTTATGTATGTTAGACAAAGGTTTAGATTGTACCTGGTGTTTTTACAATATGTGTGGATTTCTTAATTCCATCACTTTCTAAGATCTAAGGCTCAGTGTTCAAAGGCAGTATCTATGGATTGTTTTCTGGAACCATATTCATCCTGATGTTCTAGACCCAGCCCATCTGAGAAGAACAGGTAAAGAACAGCCTGGTAAAAGAAGTTGTGGGAGGATATATATATATATATATATAAATATATAAAAAATATCTTCAAGCATATATAGAGGTTCACTGCTTTTTATGGCTGAGGTGTCATTGGCTTCCATGTAGCCACTCTCTAGATGTACTGAATTCCCCAAATGAACTTCAGCACTTGGAGGAGGGATTGCTGAAGGAGTTTTTTGTACAGTGTGGGGTGGGAAAGAATGCGTCTCTTCCTACTACCCAGCCAAAGACATCAACAGAGAGAATGATTGCAGTCATGGTTATTGGAGTGTTCAAAAGTTAATTTGTAAGTATCTGTGTTGAATCTCTTTCTGCTTGTGCGGAAAAAAAAAATTACAGAATAGCAGTGTGTTTTTTAAATAAAAGGCTGCAATTAAAAAATATTTAGTTTGATTTACAAGATATTTTCTACAGAACAGAATGCTGACAGTACAGCAGTTAATGACATTAAAATACCACACAGATTAAAACATGTAGTAGTATTTGCTTAAATATTTTAGAATTTTTCTTATCTGAAAATACTTTTTAATATGCTAAGAATTAACAAGGACGTTTAGAAATATTTAAAATTGCTTTTCAGGTTGTTACAATCAACAGAAATTGTAGCACTGGATTATTTCACATGGAAAAGATCTCCCAAGGAGGTGCTTTTCAATAGAACAAAGGTATCATTATCATGTGGGTAACCACTCATTGTAACTAGTCCTGTTTATTCTACATAATTCTCATCATGAGGACAAATAATCCATCAGCAAGCGAGCTGATTTCTGATTACCTTGTTGAAAGGCTGCTGTGGTGTGTAACTATGCCCATTGTATTTTTGCCTAGGATTTCCTGGACATAAAAATGTCTTCACATTCTCTGCAGCACATGCTCAATGAGTCTCATGCTTCCAAGAAATGCCAGGCCTACAGCACGTGCACTGAGCAGACAGTCTCTGCAAAGGGAGGAAGGACAGTGCCTGTGGGACATGTTGGGATTAGTGCACGTGAATAGACCACCCGTACTACTGACCCTTCCTGAAAAGTCATACAGAGTAACTGTGTATGACTTGTGCAGTAGTTTTTGAAAGCTTGCCAGAGAGATAAATTGTCCTAAAAGCCATCTATGAAGTGCATATAGAATGGGGTTGTTCCTACCTGGAGGTACTGGATATGGTTATGATTTATAGGTAACCAGGCCACCTAGCTGAAACAGAGAAGTTACTAACTGACTTTGGATTTATCATAGGTAAAAAATGGGACTGCAGATGTTACAGTGCTTGTAACTCCCAAGTTCTGCAGTGACACCTGTGAATAAACCTCTTAATGGTGGGAATATCAACAAATAATATGGGTAAAAACAAAGCCAGATCAGAAAATGGCTGCTGTCTGCCAGTGGACTTCGTGTAGCTGATGAGAACGCAGCTGCAGTAGCTTTACTCTAGTCAAGTAAAAAGTAGGTCAGGGAATGTGCATTGGGAGAGTAATATGGAGAATTTCAGAAAATGGCCTTCATAGTATGCATGCATACATGAGCCATAGTTTACGTAGCTGCCTTCTGAGGTCCCACATTTCTTCCAGAGTAATATAGGTTACAATTAATTCTTAGTACTTTCTAATGCTTCTGTGCTTTTGAGGATTAGACTGTTCAGTATTGAACAGAATAATTTTAGGAGGTACTGTGAAGGGAACAGCCTCATACATCTGTAAGTGATTTACCTGCTCTCCTTTCATGTACTGCCACAGATTCGTGGAACTGAAGGGTGCTGGATATGAAAACTATCCCACCCCATTTTAACTGTGAGTTTGACATCAGTATGTATCTGCTTTCCTATGCTGTTTCTGTGGACCTTCTGCATTATAATATGAGGAGAAAACACAACAGCACGTGTGAATGTAAGCTTACAAAACTGGCTAGGAGAGACTGAAAAAATTCCTGTGGAAGCAGAAGTGAAAACCTGTGACAGTTCGTCCTCTTATGGGTTGAGTTCTCGTTAAGATTTTCACATTTCTGTTACCCTAACAACTAATTTCAGCTTCTGCAAAAACAGTGAAATTCAGAACTACATAAAACAACTGTACATTTACCCCATTTTCTAGGCAAATGTTAATGAGTATGTAGAAACTGGAATATAATAATTACTATTTTATTGGCTTGGAAGAATTGCATTACAGTAGAGTCACTAAGTACTAGAGTTAGAGTGGACTTAAATCTGCAGGTTTGACATTTCATTAAAATACAGTTTTCTAATGTAACGAACCATTGTGCTGACTAAAAGGAGAGATCATCATTGTAGTTGCCCACTCTGTAATGTTCAGTAAATGCTTATGCACATTTTAAATTCTCTCCTCTACTAGTTTTACATCTCTCACACAGATAACTACTTACTGTTGCCCCTTTGCAATTTTTAAAAGTTGACCAAATTAGACATTTTGAACGGAAGTAGATAGAAGTTTATATCTTCTGGTTTAGAAGATTACACATACAGAACACATTATTTCTATCTATCTTGAGTACTGGACTTTATTTTATGGTAAACACTTGGTGCCATGCAATTCATCAAAACAGGTATCTAGTCAAGACTTTTTACATCCCTGACTATTCTAGACTCTCCTGGATTTTTCCTGGATACTGTATGTAAGTGTAAAATGAATTGGAATGCATGCTAAATTAAATTTTGGTTTTTAACTGTACTTTCTCCAGTCATGAACATGCTAATCTGAAAAGAACCAATAATCAACAGCACAGTTTTGGCCATCTCTTTGGTTTTCGCCACCTTGAAATCATTAATGAACTCTGTGTGTTTGACATCTGTGTGCAGAAGTCGATGAGCCAAGCAGTGAGGTTTTGTTCTGGTTTTGACATTAGTAATTAGTAGCAGAACACTGAAATTAGAAGTTAGAAAAGTATGAACACAAATTTTGTTCCAGTAGTAACAGACTCACACAATAACAGTTAGAGATCTGCCAGTTTTTCTGTGTTAAATAGATCTGACCCAAACTGTACACAATTATCGATGAAAACAACACATGATTTTGGTCAGAATTTTGTGATGGCTGCACAAGGAGAAATATGACTGTTTATTGATATTAGATATGTATTCTCTGTGAATAGAAACCTGCAAGGTTCTCCAAGAATTTGGATTTCTATCTGAAAGATAAGTAATCACTATCAGTGATTACACCTGTTTTTATGAAACAGAATCAGTCATGAAGTTTTCATCTGGAACACTAAATAGTTTTTGAGACCTTTGCCCAACCTGTCCATGTAAACTACCCATGCTAAGTAGCTTTCTGTGTACTTGTACCTGAATATCAGGAATCTCAGCATATTATGAATAGCTGGATCCAAACCATCAGTAAAACAGGACCCAAAAGTTTCTGAAATTTTGAGATGAGAAATTCTTAGAAATTTCACAGGATGGGTGCTTTCATTTTCTCAGCCAAAGAATTTAGAGCAGTTTAGCTTTAGATACAGATAACTTGTAGATATTTATATAGTGTGAGGATCATTTACTACTTGTTATATTAGGATATAAACCCATTGCAATGCTGTTTATTTGTCTTTTCATCACCTATGTGTAAAAGAAATTTGTCTAGTAAAAGGATCTATAAGAATCAGTAGAATCATTTGGTTTCTGGCTGTTCTCTCTCACTGATTTCTAATTTTTCTAAATCTATGAAACTTGGACTTTCTTAATGGGACTTTGGTTAATTACTTCCAACTTCCACTTCTTATGCCTTGAATTCTCGATCTGTAAATTGTGTTTGTCTTTGCAGCATTTTCAAACTTTGAGTGATGCATGCTGTCTAAGTGTAATTTGTTGATATAATACTTTATCCTGTTCATGAGATTTCTCATTTAAAAAAACCATGTTCTTCTGTAAGAAATTGTGAAAAGTGCTCTTTAAGAATAATTTCATTGTCTGCAAGCTGTCAGCACTTTTCTTGCCATTCCTCCCTACATTTTTCACAATAAATGCTGCTGTTGGTATTTACCAACTCCCTTCTGCCTTGTTGGGGTACAGATTTCTTAATGGCCCTTGAACCATGAGCCTGATGACACAGACAGTGTTTGGGTAAGCTGCTGGTCTTTGACAGATAGAAGTCATGTCAGAAGGCAGGTTTTGAGTAGTACCTGGATTCTACACCCTGCAGATATTCTCTAGTAGCTCATTAGATTTGAGAAAGAGCTCAGTCTTCAGGAAGTGGCCAAACAACTGTGGTTGTCCTTTGGAGAACACATCAAAGTATTCTGTGCACCTGATGGCAGGTAACTGTTCACACTGAATTAACTGGAATTCTGTTTTTGATGCGTCAGAGAGAACTGCTGTCTCTGAATTAAGGTATTATAAACTACTAAGGCACTACTGTAATGTTTGGGCAACTGAAAATCTGCTTTGCCTTCATAAACAGCATCACTCTATCTGCACCTAAGAGAGGTGTTGGTCATATGTCAGTGTTGGCTGTCCTTTATACTTCAAAACTTTCCCCTTCATATTAAGGTGTCTGTGTTCAGGCAACATGAACTAAGCCCTACCATTCAAATAATTTTGTGTAAGTATTTATATAGTGGTCAGTAATTCAGTAATTAATCCTTGTTGGTCAGGAAAGTAGGCATAAAAATATCCCAATTTCTGGAATCTGTGAAAGTGAGGCAGCTGGGAGTTCTTGACTTACCAGAAATCTTAGAAACTCCACAAATTTGGAATTGGAACAGCAATTCCTGGCTCTCCCTGATGTTCTCAGGCAAGTAGATTGCATCTCAGTGAGAAGTGTGTGAAAGCTGATAACATTGTAGTCCAACTGATAACTCTCTGGGGAGATGGAAAGCTCTGCCTTGAAGTTCACCAGATGTTTGGAAGTTTACTTTGTATGTGAACTATGAAAAGTTGTATCCTTGATACAGGCTTTCTGAGTTGTATGGAATTATGTCATAGGTAGGAATTATGATATAGGTATTTATACACAGAAAGACTAAGTTTAAAACTTTAGCAATGTTGTAATTTTCTATTAAATTCATTCTGCTTTTCTAAGAAGGTCTCATCTAAGTTGGTAAGCATTGCCTTGTAATAACGTTTTTTAAATTTCCTTTTTAGATTTGTTTTTCTTAGTTCATGGTTTTCATTACAGTTCTCTGACTAGCTTATTAAGGTAAAATCTTTAATATTTTTTCTTGTATCTTAAAGATTTAAATAAAGAACAGAGGAATGGGGTAGGCCTGGTCTTGCTGTAATAGTTTTTATTTTTCTGGAAGTGCTTTTGTTAGAACTTGCTTTTTCTTCCTGCTAACTGATATATTAAACACTTTATAAACTTGAGGGTTAAATCTGGGCACAGCAAAAGAACAAAATTGCCATGAACTTCAAAAGGATCAGAATTTCAGCCTAAAATTTTACAGACCTGATAGAAAAATTATCTCTTTTGCCTTAGCTTAGTAGGGAAATCTAAGTAAGCTTGAAATCTTCAAGAAGGAATTTATGCCTATCATTAGTATATATTCCTCCATGTTTTCTGCTTAATGTATACCTTATATCACATCTAATGAAATGTAGAAGATGCCATAATTTTTAAACAATAATACTGAAATGTTACAGAGGTACACAAAGTTATGATTAAATATTAGACCACTTTGTGATTGTATTTCTTTGTGACCAGTTGGTTAATTAATTTTATGTGACAGGAGCTAAAGTAAAGAGACTTATCATAAAATAAACAATTAAAAGTCATTAATAACTTAGATAAATAATGATGTTCATGCAGCGAATTGTTGTTATCAGGCTATGTTTGAAAAAACTTACAGATGAGTATAATTTAGTGCACCAAATTCCAAAGAGGCCAGTCATCTTTTTACCAGTATGGCATGGGATAAAATTAATCCCTTTTTAACTGCAATGTGAATATTCAAATTTCCTGTTTTATGAGCTAAATATCTTATTAAATCACAGGAACTGCACAGCCAGAAAGAGGCGAAAAAGAGCCTGCCTGTGTGAGAGCAGGGCAGAGTGTTCATTATTAAACACTGGTTGCTGCTAAAATATGGTTTCCATATGGAGCAGACTACATGTAATTTATGTAAACCACATTGGTAATAGTTTTTATCAAGTGGTGCTAAACACGAGCTAAATCCAGCATAACTGTTTATGTAGACTGTGTGTAAGTAAATTGTGGGTATTACTAGGGCTGGTCAGATATTTCAGGAAAATACTTCCTTTGCTGTCCCCATTATATACTAGCACAACTCGCATCTGCAGCAATGCCTGCTTTGAATAAGATGATTTTGGAGGTTAAACAGGAAGTGAAAGAAACTAATTTGTAATAAACCATCAACGGCACTCATTTAAAATATAAAATATCTGCTAAACCTTGTCTGCCCAGGTACTCAAATGTTTTACTCTTCCTTTTGAAAAGGTGGAATAAGATTTTTGGTTAGAAGTAAAGACATGGTAAAAGGTATTATAATGCGGTGATCATAAAGAAAAACTGGAAGGGCTTTTCTAAGGGCAAGGTATGCTTTCCTAAACATTCTAAATGGCAAGAAACTAGGAAAGTACAGAAGATGTTTATATATACTTTTGATTTAGGAGAGAGTTTTGGACAAAATATGGGAAAATTCTAACTTAGATTAAAAACTGTGCAAGAACTCAGCATGGTATGGTAATAAAGGTTCCCTTCTGAGGTGATAAAAACTTTAGTAATAGCCCACACAATATTTTGTATGTTCATTCCTTACTTGGAAAGGAGTACATAGGGTTACTTTGCTGAGCAGGTAAGAGTAATTTGAAGATGAAGTCTGTTTAAAAGGCAACAGAAGCACTGATTAGATAACAGTGGATTGAACTGTAAGCTCCCGGTCTCTGATTCTGCCTGTGCCATCTCTTTATGGACAAATTTTTCAAAAAACATGTTTATTTTTCTTATTGTAGATTGTAATTCTTAAAAAGTTAGGTAAAAAATTCTGTCATTGGTATAATTTTAAAATTAAGAAAAAAGCAGAACCATAACAAAATGATTTCTAGGAAAATTCAACCAGAAAAGACACTGCGCGAGCTGCTGAAAAGTATCCCAGCTTTTAGGACAGACTTGGACCACATAACTTCCAGAGTGTCCCTCCAATCTAAATTAGTCTATGATTCTAAAAAAACCCAAACAACCCAACCAAAAAAGCCCCAAAAACCCAACCCAAACCAAACCAAAAAAACCACCTCCCAAAAATAGTGGCATATATATGTTACCTGTTTGTGTTCTTGGGCAAAAGCACACATTTCTTCCTGAAAACCTGTACAGTTGCACATATATAGTTTGGAAGAAAAGTCTTTGGGGTTTTTTCATATAACTGTGAAGGAACAATCAAAGTATATACATGTAAACATTAAAAAAAAAAATCGAAATTGTAGATTCACAGCATTCTATGGCTGTTGTTTACATGCCTCATTTTGAGCTGCCCATTCTATTGCCCTGCTAACATGTCCAGAGCACTGTTTGTCTGGGTCGTGTTGAAGAAGAGATAGCCTCAAAGCATCCTCTACTGCCTTGGATGCTCACTCCTCTGGGAGAGAAGGATAATTATTTCCAAAGAAACTCAAGGTAAACCTGAAGGTCGACTGGTTGGTGATTTCAATATCAATCTGCCCCTCAGAGAAGCAATGAGTAGTACTGTTGTTTTCAAATTTATGATGATTATAGTTATTTTTCTTAGAAGGGATAATATGATTTTCTAATATTGAATAATCTGAATACCAAAGGCAGCTATCACTTTTTTATAGTCTCTGCTGTTGATTATACTCTGGCTTAGTCAAACTGGTAAATTGTACCATAAATTTATTCCTTCCTTTCAGATTATAAGAAGTGCATTAATGATCTGCAATTTGTATAAATCATGCAATTGCTGGGAAAAAACCCTGTAGTTTTCACTTCAAACAGTCCAACCATCTCTGGAAATCACAGGATTAATTTTGCAAGTGGCTAAGTCACATGATATTGTATTTGAATCATAGTTGATTGGATTAATGATTCAAAACTTTCTGTCAAGAAAAAATATTGATTCTTCAGTTTAATTCTTCTCAGAAGTTCCTCTCCTATAATTTTTGTTTTAAGCATCTGAATGTAAAAAAGTGAATTGATAAGCAACCATTAATTAAATTAGGACAAACTGAAATTCAGTTTTTTGTTCAGGGAAGTGTGCATGAATAAATATCACCCTTCTCAGGAAATTATAGTGACATGAGCTGACATATAGAGTAGTGCACATTGTACTGTAATTTTTGAGATAATTTTATATTGATTTTAATTTCCATAAAATCTGAATTTCAGAAAAAATGGAAGTCAAAATATTAACTGAAAAGATGAATCGTTATGTTTAGTCAGTTCTAATTGTAGTAAACTGTAGTATGGATTTAGAATCAGCTGTATAATTGTACATGAAATTATAATACACCATGCAAAAGGTGTTCCTCCTATGTTGATGCTGGGTATCTCTAATCGTCCTCTCCCAGTTCTTTCTTCACTGCTTGACTGGTTTTACTTTCTTTTGAATTTTGAAAAATCGATGAGTGTCATTTTTGTTCTCACAGAAAAATAATGCTTGCATTAGAATGTAATGTGAATAGTAGAGCTAATTCAGTGATAGCAGCTTATTATTGTTACGACTACTCTTATTTGGACTCTCCAAAGACCTGCTGAAGACCTTTTCCATTTTAAGAGGAAATATATTTTATTAGTTTTTAATTTGAGGTAAACCAGTAAATCATTAAAACAAAACTACCTTCTGCCCTAGAGTTAAAAAAAGGTGATTTTTAAGTGTGTAAAGAGCTCAAGTTTGTAATTTCCTTTTATCTTATGTTTACTAAAAGGATGCATAATTGATTGCTGCTGTTGCAGGGCTGATGTTAGGCTAATACACAAGATACCTTAAAGAATTTGTCTATTCTTTCCATAACCTGCTATACCTATCCCACCTGAAAACACCCCGTAGTATCCCAGGGACCATCCAGCGCAGCTCTTTGAAAGGCATAAGTTTGAGCTGTCTTCAGTCTATCTTATCAAGAAGGAGAGGATAGAGATGAATTTCAGCATCCTTTGATCACTCTTCCCCATTCTACTGATGGTGAGAGCTTCAGTTGTAAAGTAAGAACAGCATCAGGATTATATTTAGTATAGGAAACTCAACTACAAATAGATTCACAAGCTGATATACGTGTATCAGAAAGGGATGAATACAAATACCATGAAGGGGATTTGTTTACCCTCTGAAAATGGAGTAAGTTCATGCTTCCATGTTGAATACGTGGCTCATCTAGGAATGAAGGGTCTGAACAGTTCTCAAAATCATGAAGCTGTTTGGTATGTCACAGCTGAGTTGAATAGTTTTTCATCACTTCTAAGTACTGTGAGTTGCAATTCTTTTTAGTTGTTTACCTCCCTGATTACTGAAGTAGGGCTGTATAATTCGCCTTGCAGTGCATGCCTTACTCTTAGCATGTCAGCACGACATCACAGGTGCATTGGGAGAGATCACAGTCTGTGTATTTGTGTGTTAAACTATACTTAAAATAGTTTTCCTACAAAGTATGTGTATACAAAATATATAATGTCATGCTGCATTGAAGTGTTGTTTGCTCTTGATAGGGAGTCTCTGAATAGCTCACTTTATGGCTTTACTGCTTGGGGGAAATGCGACCATCCCCAGTGTGAAACAAAAGCCTGAAAGCTGCTAAACATCTTCCCAGTGCTTGTGTGCACATGTAGGCTCCGTACAAAAACCAGTCACCACAGGTAGACAGACTGCTGTGGGTTTTGGCCTTTCTTACGTGCTGCCCAATATATATTAAAGGGGGGATGTCTCTGTCTGCTGGAAAATCCTGCGATAGATGTGGGATGTACTGATTGAAGTACTTTCAAAAATCCATCACAAGACAATTACTTAATCTAAATTTTTTTTTTTAAATTCTGAAAAATTTGTTGTTAATGTAAAACCTATTCCTGTAAAAAATTTCATCCTTTGCTCTATGGATACTCTCTAAAATGCATACCTATGTGAGCTGCAAGAAAAAGAAATACCAGTCCTCGACAAGGTGCTTGAAATTTTAAAGAATATTAGGGTTTATGTCTTGCATTTCTGCAGGGATGGAAACATGAATTGGGTTTTTGTTGAAAGTGATAGGGGAGAAGCAGGCTTCTCCATGTCATGTTCAGTACTTGCTTTTAATCCTGAATGGGCTGGTAACACCAGACTTGAATGTCACAGCATTTCTACTTCTTATGTAAAGGAAAGCTACTCTAAGCCAATTATGATTTTTGAATTTTATTTTTTTTTAACACTGATTAATTTTTTTCTACAACCTCTCTCAGACAGGTACAGTAGGTTTATGTTCATTTTCTTACCTGGGCTTTGGCATAGAAGAATCAAAAAATTATCTCCCTCAAAACTTATAAAAATCTCTGAAACACTGCTGGAAAGTATTCAGTAAAGTATGTGGCATTTACAGCACATAAGGCAGTATGGTGGGGTATAGCTGTTACTGGTTTTCCTGTTGGGGTGATGTATGCAATTAGAGATTAATGAAGTAATTTGTGAGTTTCGTGACCTTCCGAGATTTAATCTGATGAGATCTCAAGATCTCAAGCAGCATTCTTCCCCATATCCCTCTACATTTGTGGGGAGAATTCTGTGCCTTTAAGTACAAATACAAATTTATGGACATCGTGTGTTTTAAGTATACACGTGTCTTTTTCTGTGCTTTAAGCTGTCGTACAAGCAGAGCAGACGGGTAGATGCATACTCTGTCTCTTTAAATTTCCTGACTCGGGCTGGTTTGACAAAGACCTCCTTATCATATTCTTGAAACGCAGTTTCCTGAATCAGCGGATTTTTTCCCCCCTTGAAACTTCTGAAACTCTGAACTCTGTCAAAACAACATGGCTGGCAAGTTTTAGGGACAGAGCAGAGACACAGACAGAGACAAAGAAGCCCCTGAGAAGGCAGACGGACTTAAAATGCTTGTGGTTTTTCAGTACAGCTGGTTTCAGATGTGTCGGCCTTGTTCTGCACTGGTTCCACTGCCAAAGCAAGACTGTCACAGCTGGTAGTACTTACTGCACTTGCGGGAAAGTATGTGATTCATTAGTTGGAACCGTATGTTTTTCACCAGTTCTGGTCATGTTTTTGTTAGGATGTGGTAAAAGCATAAGCAGGGGGTGAAGGGACAATGGAAATATGTGACTTGTTAAAGATTGGCCCCAACCAGTTATTAGCTAAATTGTAGGCTGTAATAAAAAAAACCCCAAAAAACAACAAAAAACCCACAAACAACAAAAAACTGTTGCTCATATGACAAATGATTTAATTTTTTAGTTACGGTCACTTAGTCATATGTAGTAAAGAGAAAAAAGAATTGTCACCATCAAGTTCTTTTTCCCATCTTTTCTGTGGAGTACCACGAACTTTTGAAATGAAGACTGTAGTACAGGAAGAAGTCATGCAAGCAAAAAACATTCATTTAGTAAAAAAACCCAGCCAAATGGGCTAAGAATTTTGTATTTTTTGAATGAGGTAGCTGCTGCTACTGATAAAATACAACTGTGGCATAAAGGCTTCTTGCAAATGCTTGGTGTATTGAAATATTTGGTGAAAGGAGAGCTGTAAGTGGGTGTTGCTGTGCCCACAAATAATAAAACAGACCAGAATTGTAGGTGAGATGTAATAAGTGCTTTTGTTTACTTTTTTTTTCCTGAGGTAGCATCTTCCACTATTTTTGAGTGCTGGAGAGGGTTTTTGTACTGATGTTTATTTTACAGCTGTTTGAAGCTAAACATAACTGATGAAAGGAGGAAAAAAAAAAGATGGTTATGGGAAACACAGTTCATTTGAACCAAATATTATTATATCATCAAGCTGTTAATACAGCTCCCCCCCACCTTCATAGCACCAATTACATGAAGACTTCAATTCCATGTGTTTTAGAAACTGCTTTCACACTTTCCCACTCCGCCCCCATTCCATTTTTCCTCCCAGCCTCTTTATACACACACACAGCCACTGGACTTTATAGAACTAGAACCAGGTCTGTCTCTGATAATTAGCTCAGCTGGCTGCAGCAGAAATAAAGAAATGCACTTAGGGGCTGTAGTCTGTGACATGGTTTAACAGAGCATAAAAAGGTGCATCTGTTAACATGCCTGAATTCAGTCACCTTACTGTCACCCACAAAAAGATACCACCTCTGAAATGTGCCAATGCTATTTTGCAAACAAGAGGCCAGTGTTGTATTAAATTAACCAGACTGTGAACGTGCAAAGTGCTGCCTCTTAAAAATCGTGCTGTCTTGGCTTACAGTGGTGTTGCAATGAGTCCCTCCAGTATCTATTAGGATGACCTGTGGCACTGAATACTTCAACACTCTTCTGGCTAGTATTGTTGACCTTTGTCAGCTTGATAAAAAAGCAGAGCCTAGAAATGTGCTTGTCATTTTTAGTGAAACAGGAGGCTGGAAAGCATGGGGAAGGGGAGGGGGCTGCAGGGAAGCACAGAGACACCAACAGCCTGTTTTTGCTTAAATTACGATGCTGAACCTAGGACAAAATTGCAGTCTGCTTCCCTTCTCCTCCCCAGCAGCCCCATGTCTCTCACCCCTTTCTTCCCCTGACTGTTGCTACTTGATTTGAGGTCTGAAATAATGAGGAATGTCTGCGTGATCAAAGTTACTGTCTGCCTCCTGATCTCCAGAGAACCTCTGCTATATTTATTTGGTAGGCGACAAACAGCTTGTTGTAATGTACTTGAAGGTAATACAATCACACTTTTGTTATGTTCTTTGAACATTTATTTGCTTTATATTTAAGTAATCCTAATGAAAAAAATTAAAACCTTTTAGGTTTTGCTTTTATTTAGCTGTATAAAGATTTTTAAATGATTTGCAGGAAAAATATAACTTCAACAGAGGATACAGCCAAGAATACATCACTGAATTGATAAGGTATTAATTTCACAGATGTGTAATTCCTTTGAAAATGTTGATTATGATCTAGTTAGATTTGTCCAGATACTTTACAAGATAACAGGGTATCTGTTTTCAGTACACACATTTGTGCTATACAAACTATTATTTCTACAGCATGATTATTAATTTATCTATTAGTATGTATTTCTTTTGTATGTATGTATTAAAAAGCATTCTTCAGATGGTCCAACTGAGTGTCTTATCCATTAGAAAGTGATGTAATGCCAGTGGGAGCTAGTCCCACACAGCTTGATCTAAAATTTATTCCACTTGGCAGTAACAAAATGTGGATGACCAGGAGGGGTGATGCATTCTCTACTGTATTTTGAAGTTGTTACACTGGAAATATCCCACCCAGTTGTGCTTGGCCCTTTCGTCCTGACACTGGGCCACACCTGCGTTCCTGCTGTCCAGACCCATCTTTGTTTTTGCCAACTGTCTTTACCCAGGAATATCTCCAGGGAAAAAAACTAAAAATCTGAAAAAAAACCCCAGGAAACCCACACATTAGCATTTACCTTATTGCTTGGAGAGAGAAACTGGGGAGGGAATAAAGTTGCTATCAAGAGAGATGATAGTGCCTCAAAATCCCTTTATCTGAGTGCTGTGAAGTTATAATAAGCCAGCTGTGAAACAGAAGAAAAAAAATCACTGAGTTCTCTTCAGTTCTCTTGATTTTTTTCCCCAGCTATGACTTTTCCCTCCTTTTTTTTTTCTCTTTTTTCTCCCCCCTTTTTAGTCTCAAGGGAATTTTGAGAGAAGCAAACCTAAAGGAAAAAAATAAAAGCTGAGGTTTATGTAAGAAGAAATTAAGGTTAATGATCATTGGCTCATTTTCCTAGTCCGTGGGTGTGGATGGAGGAGTAATCAGTGCAGGTGGCCTTGCCAGTTGGGAGTTTTTCTTTGTCATCAAGAAAATAAGGAGAGTGCAGGGATTGAATTACCGCAACTATTTCAGGGCTAACTGTATTTTGTTTCCCCATTGGCTCAGATTTAAGGACAGAAAGCTGACATTAATTTTATCCAAAAGAAAAGCACAGTTAATGCTCTATATATTCTGAGATAATTTGACTGGATATGTAAGAATCTGCTTGTTCAAATGCATGTCTAGTGTAGTCTTACAAATAATTTTGCATATAACACACTGAAAAAGCAAAGTATTTTTCTTAATTTGCTCAGACAATTTGTCTCTGTAGCCATTTACCACTCACTTTATTGAATTTTTAAGAGCTGCTTATTAAAATATGTGCTCCAACTGCTTCTGTTGGCTTCCCAGGTGCCTGTTATTACATGTCAAGGTGCTCCCTTCTAACTTTTAGAGGATGTACAGAATAGAAGGAATTCTGTTCAGTTTGAAAAGGAAGTGATAGAATTGGCTAAAGAAGTGTGTTCTGGCCCTGAAATGATATCTAGTGGGCATTCACACCTCGGCCATGGAAGAGCAGTTCTTTAAATTAAAAAAAAAATATTGAGAAAGAATGAAATGACAAATAATTCAGGCAAAAAAATCCCTTGATAAATGCCACTTGGAAGTCTTCTACATCAGTGATGTTCTGTGCGTGGTGTTGCTGGAATAGGTAATGATCAGGAGATTTCAATTTAGAATACAGAAAAATGAGAATAAAAGTCAAGGGGAGTTTTGAGCAAAAGGAGTAGGAGGGAAAACAGTAGTGAGAGTGTTTTGATACATTCATACGTGTTTATAACACATGCAGTTGCCCATCCATGCTGTATCATGTTTGACTAGAAGGGGAAGGTAACTACCAAAGAGACAGTCTGAGTTTCAGAACATGATTAGCCATCAGTGGCAACTTATTTTGGCACAAAATCTGTGTGGATGTTAAAATATAAGTAATGTAGTTGTAGTTAAAGTGAAGACTTAAAACTACTATGTGTTTTCATTGTTGTGGGGGTTTTGGGTTTTTTTTAATACAGCTCATAGCAATCCTCCACTCACACCCTTAGAGGAACAGCACTGTTACAAATCTATTTTGTAGTCACTATTATTCACAATAAATTACAGCATGAGGAGGTTTAGCTTCAGGAATAGGGGTCCAGATTTTGGTTCCCTTGGTCCTCTGAGGTAAGAGTCAACATGTAGCTGAATATTCATGAGATATTCATTAATATGAATAGTTGGTCTGCTGCTGCACCTTACCATGGTTTATTAATAACTTATGGACAGACCACTCCCAAGCATACAGAGGGCAAGGATACTTTAATGATTGCAGCATCCTCTCAGTAAAAAAAAAAGAATGAGATGTTTTATTTCAGCAGCACCATTTGAAAAGCTGTAGTTAAGGTGTCTGTAGTACACTGTGCTTCAGGTTGTATCAGTAACTTGAACTATAAATCCCAATTTTTTTTCAGTGTTAAAAGTTGTATATAAAATTTAGCTCCAGGCTGAAAGATGACATAAAGAAATATCTGCCTCTAAGGAACTATCTTTTGGCTAAATCTTTTAGTATACCCTTTTATCTTTTTTTTATTTTAAGTCAGTGAATAGAGGGGAAATAAAATGAATGTTACCATTTCAAGGCTTTCTTCCTCTTTACTGATGGAACTCAAATGAAATTAAATTAAAACCAAAAATGTTGGCACATAGTCCATAGCAAGGCCTAGTGTTTCTGGCATTGAAAAATAATGTTTGTTACTCATGCAAAAAGAAGTTTTAAAAACTCACCTTGCATTAAGTCACCCTGCTGTTGATAGATGATTATAGTTATGATCCATAGATAATCTCACTAAAGAAGAAGAATAATGTAGCAAAGATGGTGAATTTAGAATTTTTTTAAACAAAATTTCTGCTCTTGAAAGTATTTAACCTTGGGCCTATAATTTCTTAAGGTTTTTGAGATGCTCATAGCATACTACTCAGTAAGATTATGTAGTCATATTTTGTAAATAATATCTACAATAAAAGCATACCGTGCTTTCTTTCATCATTTACTAATCCATTAGGAGCTTAATAGTTGCTCAAGTAAAAGTGCATGCTGTGATACTTCATTGTTATCCATAATAGTGCAACTTCTGTCATTTCAGAGAAGTAGCCAGTTTTACTTTCCATGTTACACTTTTACTCTAAGTAAGTTAGTAAGCTGCTGAGGCTGTGTTTTGAACCCTCCATTAAACTGAGAGTTGACAACGTACACTGTTGTTATATTTTTAATGCACATAATTACATTCCACAGCTTGTACTGAGACTATCAGTGTTTCTCCCTTTCTCCCTTCTCCTTCTCCTTCTCCTTCTCCTTCTCCTTCTCCTTCTCCTTCTCCTTCTCCTTCTCCTTCTCCTTCTCCTTCTCCTTCTCCTTGCTCCCTTTTCTTTCTGTGTAAGTGACTCCTAAAATTTTAATCCTGAAAGACCAATAATGTAAATAAAAGCTGAATCATGAAGTGGAACTGAAAAGATTTCATCCAGTAATCATTATCCAACAAGAGTGGGGAAAAATATTCAAGAATTATTAGAAAGGTAATTTTGTTTGGGTTTTTTGCCCTAGTTTTTTGCCTTGATAAAGTTAAAAGAGGAGCATTGTTATTTAGTGGAAGAAGCTGCATGTTTTTTCATAAGCTTTTAAATTTTTTTTTAGTATCTAGCATGCTACCTTCCAATGAAGTATCTTCTAGGACTGTAATGTTTCTTTTGTGATTAAAAGCACTGAAGTATTCTGGATCAGGGGATTACTAGTTAGATACAGATTCTTGCTGCTTTAGGTCACCAGTTTGAATTCAGTCCAGGCCATCATCAGACTGTTGTTAACATCTGAGGGCATCATGGCATTCTTAGACCAATTCCCAGTAGGCACGTCTTCTCTCTTCTTCCATTCTCTAGTCTTTCTCTCCTGCGTTGAATTCCTTGTGTTGGGCAATCATCCTGCCAAGTTTAAGTGAGTTCTGTCACCCATGCTTGGATCTGGTTTTCCCTCACCTACAAACAATTCATCCACAGTCACTTCTTTTAAATTACTTACTTGGGTGTGACATTACCATCATCACCATCATTGATGTGCCCTTTTAGTGTTCCAAGACAGTGTGAAGGTGGCAGACACTTGCCTCAGAAAACTGAAAAGGAAACAAACAAAAAGTGGCCTAAAATAAACAGCTCTCCCCTTCTCTTCCCCCCGCCTCTGAACACAGCTGTGTTGTGTAGGGTTTTATGGATTAAATGCTTGGCAGAGGTGCTGGAGTTGATAGGATTTCTGTTTACAGTAAGACAGCCTCATCCATGGAACTCACTTAATTTCATTTGGCTGCCAGACTCTGGGCTGGCTACCCTTCTGATCATTCTTATCTCTCAGGAAAGATGAGAGGGTAAAGTTAAAATTAATATCTCAAGGGGAAGAGGCAATGGGGTAAAGTTAAAACTAACAGGTTTTTTCTATAGGGCATGGGAATATTTCCGTTTGGATGTTTTTACAATCATAGGAAGTCACAGAGAATTTTTCTGTATCTTTGTGGAAGAAATAAGCACAAAGACTTCTGGATGATGTTTGTGTAAGGCCACCCACTGCAGCCTTTTTATGGATATGACCATTATATTATGTGCCTGTATCTCTGTATTTGGGTACAGAAAAGAAATAAAAATAAATAAATACATTGGCCAAGTTGTCAGTAATCACAACAGGAGGCTGAAGGATGAAATGAGCCATGGAGGCTAAGCTACTTTTTCAGCCGTGAAATTGACCTTCTTAGGTCAGGGTTATGACATGCTGGTAGACCGAACAGTGTATAGAAGCTGTACTGCTGCTACCTGTGGTGGTAGAAAAAAGGAGACTTGTAGTTCTGAGGTTACCTGTTCACCTCTTCTACAACCATTACATTTGCCCTTTACAGTCAGACTTTTTTTAATGTTAATGTTATTCTGAGCATTTAAGATATCAGCAGATTACTACTGGAAATGTTTTGGATAAGGCTAGAAAATAACAGGGAAATAGCCCAGTTTGGCAGCAGAAGGGCAGGGTGATGTAATTGTCCGTTCCTCTCTAGCATTTATATGCTAGATTTTATAATTGCTGGGTATACTCCCCCCGCCCCCACCAAAAAAAAAAAAAAAAAA